>JARPMJ010009038.1:0-25000 GCA_033366665.1 Phoxinus dragarum | reverse complement strand
GAAGTGAAGAGGAGACAGGAAGTGCAGCTGAGACAGGAAGTGCAGCTGAGACAGGAAGTGCAGCTGAGACAGGAAGTGCAGCTGAGACAGGAAGTGCAGCTGAGACAGGAAGTGCAGCTGAGACAGGAAGAGCAGCTGAGACAGGAAGTGCATCTGAGACAGGAAGTGCATCTGAGACCGGAAGTGCATCTGAGACCGGAAGTGCAGCTGAGACCGGAAGTGCATCTGAGACAGGAAGTGCAGTGGAGACGCTTTTAGCTGAGATAGGAAGTGTAGGGCAGACAGGAAGTGCAGGGGAGACAGGAAGTGCAGGGGAGGCACGTTCAGCTGAGACAGGAAGTGCAGGGGAGACAGGAAGTGCAGGGGAGACAGGAAGTGCAGGGGAGGCACGTTCAGCTGAGACAGGAAGTGCAGTGGAGGCGCGTTCAGCTGAGACAGGAAGTGCAGTGGTGACGCCCACAGTTGCGTCTAACGGTGAACTTAAGACCGTGATGAGAGAGTCTGTTCCTCTGGAGAATGAAGTGTGTTCTGGGTCAGAGTGTGGACCCGTGAGTGAGCTGGCAGAGTCGATGAAGACTGAGGTGTGTCCTGGTTCTGTGGCTTTAGAGGTTTGCCTCGTTTCTTTTGTGTTTTCCTGAGCGATGGCCGCCGCCAGAGAGACGCCACACGCGCCAAACCCCGACCGCACCTCCTCAGACATGCGGTTCTCCTCCTCGTACGTAATGAGAAACTCGGGGTAGATCTGAGACCTGTCAAACACCACAAAGATAGAGGGGTCCCGTGGGTCATCGACACAGCTGTCGTACAGACTCCCGTCGGCGCGTTTGGCCGGAGGCTGGGGAAACCGAGGCGCTCCTCTGGTGTAGTACCCGACCAGCACCCGGCACGCGAACACACGCCGCACTGCACACCCCTCAGTCCGCTCGGCCCAGTACCTGGCGTGCTTGGAGAAATAAATCCCTGACAAATAAAGGCGGAAATTAAAATTTACAAGCAAAACCGCTTTTTAAAACATTTCAATTTGTAATGGGTTACTCGTTACTTTACTCGTTACATCAAAGTAATCTAAATACATAATGCACGTTACTTGTAATGCGTTACTTGTTACATCAGAAAAGTAATCTGATTATGTAATGCTCGATACTTGTGATGCGTTACTTTATTCGCTACATCAGAAAAGTAATCTGATTATGTAATGCTCGATACTTGTAATGCGTTACTTTATTCGCTACATCAGAAAAGTAATCTGATTATGTAATGCACGTTACTTGTGATGCGTTACTTTATTCGTTACATCAAAAAAGTAATCTGATTACATAATCAGTGTTGGGTATAGTTACTTTGGAAAGTAGTTAATTAGGTTACAACGTTACTATCAATTAAAAGTAATCAGTTACGTTACTGCGTTATCTATTCATAAAAGTAACGCGTTAGAGTACTCATGCGTTACCAAAAATTAAAAGCCGTTTGCAGCGCCTCACACATGCTGCAGCTTGATTGACAGACACGGCCCCCTTTAAATGCACCTAGAATTCGTGACTCCTGGCAATGAATAACCTCAGTCATCCGACTAAATTAACACTGCAGGATAACAATAACAGGAAAGACAGTCATAGGCTATTCCACATAGCGTTTTATTTATTTATTATCACAGAACATATTAATCAAAATTCACACCTTCCCAGCCCGGGTAGTAGAGATGCGCGGATGGGCTATTATTTCAATAATAAAAAAAATCAATAATTATAATGCCGATATTATTTCAGTATAGAAATGCAGACATCCCAAGTCTATCGGAAGTTCCGGGAGTCTCCCGCATATTGATAGCGGCTCACTGATGCCCGCGAATTAGTTAAAATCTCCCGGAATCTAGAGCGAGCGCGCCCGCGAGACAGAGTCTGTGCTCCAAACCGCGCAGCGCGTGCACAGCAGAGCGGGAGAGAGAGAGAGCAAGAGACTGCGCGCGTGTGCCTTAATGAAGCTGGAGGGTGGTGGGGTATTGAAGCGCAGAAACACTGTCTTGATCCTGGGGAAATTTTTTTATTCGGGATTTTCCTTTCCTTAAAATAACGGATTACTTTTTTTAAAAAATAACGAAGTTACTGATTACTTAACGCACAAAACTAACGCGTTAAGTTACACATTTCACGAAAAAGGTAATTAGAGTACTCTAACGCGTTACTTTATAACGCGTTACCCACAACACTGTACATAATGCACGTTACTTGTTACATCAAAAAAGTAATCTGATTACATAATGCTCGATACTTGTGATGTGTTACTTTATTCGTTACATCACAAAACTAATCTGATAAAAAAAAGTGCAAGTGCTGATAAAAAAAACGTTCAGGGAACATTCAGAAATACTGTTCTCATATGTTAGCAAAACGTTCTTAGAACATATTTTAGTTAGCTGGGTTCTACTTGTGCTAAAACATACCCTTCCCATAAACTGCCGCATCAGCCTCCAGAAAGTCACAGTTTCTGCGACACGCACCATCAACAAGAGAGGATCTGGTGCCGTGGAATAAAAGCCGATCATGAAATCTCTCATGTTTGTTTGCAATTTTCATTTGTTCTTTTTTCCTGCAGAAAAAGTATGTTTATGCAAATAAAACTTGGATTAAAGATTTGTGCGAGATAATCAATTCTTCTCAACAGGCCTGAACTGATACCCACGTCATGAAGTCTTCCCAGAGTTCCCTGTTTTGCACACGCTCGATCTGTCGGACAGTAAAACCCCTCAGAGTTTCATTGAAGCGCCCCTGGACTCTCAAGTAATCTCGGTGAGACGGCGGGAGACGGACTCTCTGATGAATAAACAAGAGATCTGTTCTATTAGAGAGCAGCGATGATGATGATGATGATGAAGAAGATAATCTCCTGTTATCACTGTAAAGCCAGAACACTCTCTGTTACTGTAATCTGTTACTGTAATCTGTTACTGTAATCTCCTGTTACTGTAATCTGTTACTGTAATCTCCTGTTACTGTAATATCTGTTACTGTAATATCTGTTACTGTAATCTCCTGTTACTGTAATCTCCTGTTACTGTAATCTCTCTGTTACTGTAATCTCTGTTACTGTAATCTCCTGTTACTGTAATCTCCTGTTACTGTAATCTCTGTTACTGTAATCTCCTGTTACTGCAATCTCCTGTTACTGTAATCTCCTGTTACTGTAATCTCTCTGTCACTGTAATCTCTCTGTCACTGTAATCTCCCGTTACTGTAATCTCCCGTTACTGTAATCTCTGTCACTGTAATCTCCTGTTACTGTAATCTCTGTCACTGCAATCTCTGTCACTGTAATCTCCGTTACTGTAATCTCCGTTACTGTAATCTCCGTTACTGTAATCTCCGTTACTGTAATCTCCGTTACTGTAATCTCCGTTACTGTAATCTCCGTTACTGTAATCCCCTGTTACTGTAATCCCCTGTTACTGTAATCTCCGTTACTGTAATCTCCGTTACTGTAATCTCCGTTACTGTAATCTCTGTTACTGTAATCTCTGTTACTGTAATCTGTTACTGTAATCCGTTACTGTAATCTCCTGTTACTGTAATCTCCTGTTACTGTAATCTCCTGTTACTGTAATCTCCTGTTACTGTAATCTCCTGTTACTGTAATCTCCTGTTACTGTAATCTCCTGTTACTGTAATCTCTGTTACTGTAATCCCGTTACTGTAATCCCCTGTTACTGTAACCCCTGTTACTGTAACCCCTGTTACTGTAACCTCTGTTACTGTAACCTCTGTTACTGTAATCTCTGTTACTGTAATCTCTGTTACTGTAATCCCCTGTTACTGTAATCCCCTGTTACTGTAATCCCCTGTTACTGTAATCTCCCGTTACTGTAATCTCCCTGTTACTGTAATCTCCCTGTTACTGTAATCTCCCTGTTACTGTAATCTCCCTGTTACTGTAATCTCCCTGTTACTGTAATCTCCCTGTTACTGTAATCTCCTGTTACTGTAATCTCCTGTTACTGTAATCCCCTGTTACTGTAATCCCCTGTTACTGTAATCCCCTGTTACTGTAATCTCCCGTTACTGTAATCTCCCGTTACTGTAATCTCCCTGTTACTGTAATCTCCCTGTTACTGTAATCTCCCTGTTACTGTAATCTCCCTGTTACTGTAATCTCCTGTTACTGTAATCTCCCTGTTACTGTAATCTCCTGTTACTGTAATCTCCTGTTACTGTAATCTCTGTTACTGTAATCCCCTGTTACTGTAATCCCCTGTTACTGTAATCTCCCGTTACTGTAATCTCCCCGTTACTGTAATCTCCCTGTTACTGTAATCTCCCTGTTACTGTAATCTCCCTGTTACTGTAATCTCCTGTTACTGTAATCTCCCTGTTACTGTAATCTCCTGTTACTGTAATCTCCTGTTACTGTAATCTCCTGTTACTGTACTCTCCTGTTACTGTACTCTCCTGTTACTGTAATCCCCTGTTACTGTAATCTGTTACTGTAATCTCCTGTTACTGTAATCTCCTGTTACTGTAATCTCTCTGTTACTGTAATCTCCTGTTACTGTAATCTCCTGTTACTGTAATCTCCTGTTATCACTGTAATCTCCTGTTACTGTAATCTCCTGTTACTGTAATCTCCTGTTATCACTGTAATCTCTGTTACTGTAATCACCTGTTATCACTGTAATCTCCTGTTACTGTAATCTCCTGTTATCACTGTAATCTCCTGTTACTGTAATCTCCTGTTACTGTAATCTCCTGTTACTGTAATCTCCTGTTACTGTAATCTCCTGTTATCACTGTAATCTCCTGTTACTGTAATCTCCTGTTACTATAATCCCCTGTTACTGTAATCTCCTGTTACTGTAATCTCCTGTTACTGTAATCTCCTGTTACTGTAATCTCCTGTTACTGTAATCTCCTGTTATCACTGTAATCTCCTGTTACTGTAATCTCCTGTTACTGTAATCTCCTGTTATCACTGTAATCTCCTGTTACTGTAATCCCCTGTTACTGTAATCTCCTGTTACTGTAATCTCCTGTTACTGTAATCTCCTGTTACTGTAATCTCCTGTTACTGTAATCTCCTGTTACTGTAATCTCCTGTTACTGTAATCTCCTGTTACTGTAATCTCCTGTTACTATAATCCCCTGTTACTGTAATCTCCTGTTACTGTAATCTCCTGTTACTGTAATCTCCTGTTACTGTAATCTCCTGTTACTGTAATCTCCTGTTATCACTGTAATCTCCTGTTACTGTAATCTCCTGTTACTGTAATCTCCTGTTATCACTGTAATCTCCTGTTACTGTAATCCCCTGTTACTGTAATCCCCTGTTACTGTAATCTCCCGTTACTGTAATCTCCCTGTTACTGTAATCTCCCTGTTACTGTAATCTCCCTGTTACTGTAATCCCCTGTTACTGTAATCCCCTGTTACTGTAATCTCCCGTTACGGTAATCTCCCTGTTACTGTAATCTCCCTGTTACTGTAATCTCCCTGTTACTGTAATCTCCCTGTTACTGTAATCTCCCTGTTACTGTAATCTCCTGTTACTGTAATCTCCTGTTACTGTAATCTCCTGTTACTGTACTCTCCTGTTACTGTACTCTCCTGTTACTGTACTCTCCTGTTACTGTAATCCCCTGTTACTGTAATCTGTTACTGTAATCTCCTGTTACTGTAATCTCCTGTTACTGTAATCTCCTGTTACTGTAATCTCTCTGTTACTGTAATCTCCTGTTACTGTAATCTCCTGTTACTGTAATCTCCTGTTATCACTGTAATCTCCTGTTACTGTAATCTCCTGTTACTGTAATCTCCTGTTATCACTGTAATCTCTGTTACTGTAATCTCCTGTTATCACTGTAATCTCCTGTTACTGTAATCCCCTGTTACTGTAATCTCCTGTTACTGTAATCTCCTGTTACTGTAATCTCCTGTTACTGTAATCTCCTGTTACTGTAATCTCCTGTTATCACTGTAATCTCCTGTTACTGTAATCTCCTGTTACTGTAATCCCCTGTTACTGTAATCTCTGTTACTGTAATCTCTGTTACTGTAATCTCTGTTACTGTAATCTCTGTTACTGTAATCTCTGTTACTGTAATCCCCTGTTACTGTAATCCCGTTACTGTAATCCCCTGTTACTGTAATCTCCTGTTACTGTAATCTCCTGTCACTGTAATCTCCTGTCACTGTAATCTCTGTTACTGTAATCTCTGTTACTGTAATCCCCTGTTACTGTAATCCCGTTACTGTAATCCCCTGTTACTGTAATCTCCTGTTACTGTAATCCCCTGTTACTGTAATCCCCTGTTACTGTACTCTCCTGTTACTGTAATCCCGTTACTGTAATCCCCTGTTACTGTAATCTCCTGTTACTGTAATCTCCTGTTACTGTAATCTCCTGTTACTGTAATCTCTGTTACTGTAATCTCCTGTTACTGTAATCTCCTGTTACTGTAATCTCCTGTTACTGTAATCTCCTGTTACTGTAATCTCCTGTTATCACTAATCTCTGTTACTGTAATCTCCTGTTACTGTAATCTCCTGTTATCACTGTAATCTCCTGTTACTGTAATCTCCTGTTACTGTAATCTCCTGTCACTGTAATCTCCTGTTACTGTAATCTCCTGTTACTGTAATCTCCTGTTACTGTAATCTCCTGTTACTGTAATCTCCTGTCACTGTAATCTCCTGTTACTGTAATCTCCTGTTACTGTAATCTCCTGTCACTGTAATCTCCTGTTACTGTAATCTCCTGTTACTGTAATCTCCTGTTACTGTAATCTCCTGTCACTGTAATCTCCTGTTACTGTAATCTCCTGTTACTGTAATCTCCTGTCACTGTAATCTCCTGTTATCACTGTAATCTCCTGTTATCACTGTAATCTCCTGTTACTGTAATCTCCTGTTACTGTAATCTCCTGTCACTGTAATCTCCTGTTACTGTAATCTCCTGTTACTGTAATCTCCTGTTACTGTAATCTCCTGTTACTGTAATCTCCTGTTACTGTAATCTCCTGTCATCACTGTAAAGCTGCTGTGAAACTCTATATTGGTAAAGCGCTGTATAAATGAAGGAGACTTGACAAAAAACTGAACCTGAAATCCAGATTTAGGAATCGCAGTACGGTCCCAAAATCCAGGAACACCTTTAGAAAACTGAGTCTTGCTGGCACCGCAATCTCTGCAAACAAAGATCACACAGAATAACTCAAACAGCGGTCAGAAGCATGACATCATCGCACAGGACACGTGAGCACGTCACCTCGCTTTAGCCTTCTGGACGTCGAGCGCTGAGACGAACGCGGGCCGCCGCCTCACGGGTCTCTCTGCGCCGGTAGCTTCATTACGCTGCTTCATGTCTGTGAACAAGATGATCAGTAATGGTAACACTTTAGGGTTCATTAGTTAACATGAACTAAGACTTCTTCAGCACTTATTAATCCTAGTTAATATTAATTTCAACATTTACTAATATGTTATTAAACTCAAAGATTGCATTAGTTAATGCATTAACATGAACAGCTGGATTTTCATTAAACAAAGATGACTAAATACTTTAACATTGTTAGATCATGTTAGTAAATACATTAACTAATGAACCTTATTGTAAAGTGTTACCGTTCAAATTTGAATAGATCTGAAACCCGCACCAAACACTGGCTAGTAATAGCAAACCTGTGAAACTGAGCTCATAGAAGCGGTTTCCCGCTGTGAACTTGATCCCAGAATCCTCCTGGTTCTGCTGTAAGTACTCCTGATAGCTCTGCTCCAGCTTCTCACTGCTGACTGAAGACAGCCGGTGCATCTCTGCCTGAGAAGAAGAAGACGTGTGTATCAGCAGCAGTGACGGGGGAGGTCGCTTTAAAAAATATTGTGTTACAATATTGCATTACTCCCTAAAAAACTAATTACATAGTTTACGGAAAGTAACGCATTACGCTCTCTTTTAGACCCTGCAGGCGTTTCTTTACTGAGCAAAAAGTCATTACTGTATTATGCAAATTATTTAAACTGAAAAGTAACTTGCATTACTATTTTAAAAAGTAACTCAAATAATGTGTACATTTATAAAGTAATTGGTTACATAAAAAATCTGGGTTAACCTGACTACGTAATGCACGTTACTTGTATTGCGTTACTTTACGTAATCAGATTACTTATGATGTAACAAGTAAAGTAACGCAATACAAGTAACGTGCATTACGTAATCAGATTACTTATGATGTAACAAGTAATGCACGTTACTTGTATTGCGTTACTTTACTCGTTACATCAGAAGTAATCTGATTACATAATGCACGTTACTTGTATTGCGTTACTTTACTTGTTACATCACAGAAGTAATCTGATTACATAATGCACGTTACTTGTATTGCGTTACTTTACTCGTTAGATCACAGAAGTAATCTGATTACGTAATGCACGTTACTTGTATTGCGTTACTTTACTCGTTACGCACTAACCCAACACTGATCACCAGAAACGATTTGCTCATTCACACTTTAAGCAGACGAATGCAGTTGATCAAACATACTATTGATGCGTACTGGATCCAGCGACTGTACTCGTCTCTCCAGTACCAGAGCCAGGAGGTGGTGAGGAGCATGACGTCGGGGAGGAGCGCAGAGGACTTCGTAGAGAGACGCCGGACCTCGTCGAGACCCAGAGTCATTTCCTCAAAACAAACGGGCTCATTTCCAGAACTGTCCAGGAGCAGAGAGACATAACATGCTATGCATTCAGTTTTTACATAGACATTGAGGTTGCATAAATATGTATTATATAAGTTATAAAACACTCGTTGCGACATGATTTTCTGAACTCTCACTCATACACACCTGTATATGTTGGACGGGTCACAGTAATCACGCTCAATCTGTTGACTGTGGGGTAAGTCGTGCCACGTTCGGCCCACCTTCACCTCCCACTTATAGGGCATTTTAAAGTGTGTTTTTCTGCATTCACCTGCAGACAGAAGCGCGGATATCTGAGTCTCACTGATCTACTGGTGCAGTGATTCAATAACAACAATAACAGATGCACAAAGCAATCAGAGCAAAGTGCCTTATTCCTGTTCACACTGTGACTTCTGGCATGTGTGTGTATATATTTGTTATGAACAATAAGGCATTCAAATATGAGTGGAATTTAAAAACAGCTGGTCCGGCACAAGGTGCATGCAGTTCATCAAGTGTGTTGGTTATTTGGTGAGTAGCTTTATAATATATATATGAGAACATTTGAACTGAATTGATCTAAATAATGGCACTTGTTATTTAGATCTGAATTAGTTTCATAATTGATGAATTTTGCAACATTGACACTGTATTGAACTAAACTGAATCAACACAAAACACAATTGAGTTGAATAATGACACTATTGACTTCTGTAGAGCTGCCACATAGCAACACCCTAGCAACCACATAGCAACACCCTAGCAACCAGCCCGAGACATCATCACACACACACGTACCGTCTCCGCAGAAGTCTCTGACAAGAAAGGACAGGCAGATCTCATTCTCTGCAGAGGAGATACAATCAGAATATGAGGCAAATATTCTCATCACTTTACTAATAACCACACTGTAAACCCTAACACTCAAAATAATTAATCGGTGTGAGTAGGACAAAATTAAATTAAACTAATTAGTGCAGTCAAATGAACTTTTATGAGTATTGGGCACTTTCTTTTTCTTTCAAGTTCACAGAACTGATATATATTTTAAGTACACTGAACTCTTTCTTTGTTTTATGAAAATATATGTTTTAATTCAGACGAACTCCCCGCGCACCTGTGTTGGTCTCCGGCTGGATCCTGCGCGTCCGGACGCTCTCCGCGTTCCCGCGCTCCTCCCGAGTCTTCAGAGCGAGGATGTTGCGGTAGACGAAGGGAAGGTTGGGCATCAGCTGAGGAGTCACTCCTCTGGAGAACAGGACTCGTCTCACGCGAGGCTCGTGGAAGTCATGTGTGCGGGAGCAGTCCGTGTGGCCGCAGCGTCCCCGGATGAAGTCCTCACACACGTGCAGTCGAGTGCACTTCTCTCCGTCGGGACAGATCCCGTCCGGCCCTCGGCCACGGTTGAACAGCACACACACCTGAGATGAGGACACACACACACACCTGAGATGAGGACACACACACACACCTGAGATGAGGACACACACACACACACACACACCTGAGATGAGGACACACACACACACACACACACACACACACACACACACCTGAGATGAGGACACACACACACACCTGAGATGAGGACACACACACACACCTGAGATGAGGACACACACACACACACACACCTGAGATGAGGACACACACACACACACACACACACACACACACCTGAGATGAGGACACACACACACACACACCTGAGATGAGGACACACACACACACACACCTGAGATGAGGACACACACACACACACACACACACACCTGAGATGAGGACACACACACACACACACACCTGAGATGAGGACACACACACACACACACACACACACACACACACCTGAGATGAGGACACACACACACACACACCTGAGATGAGGACACACACACACACACACACCTGAGATGAGGACACACACCCACACACCTGAGATGAGGACACACACACACACACCTGAGATGAGGACACACACACACACACACCTGAGATGAGGACACACACACACACACATCTGAGATGAGGACACACATACACACACACACACCTGAGATGAGGACACACACCTGAGATGAGGACACACACACACACACACACACACACACACCTGAGATGAGGACACACACACACCTGAGATGGGGACACACACACACACACACACACACACACCTGAGATGAGGACACACACACACCTGAGATGGGGACACACACACACACACACACACACACCTGAGATGAGGACACACACACACACACACCTGAGATGAGGACACACACACACACACACACACCTGAGATGGGGACACACACACACACACACACACACACACACACACCTGAGATGAGGACACACACACACACACACCTGAGATGGAGACACACACACACCTGAGATGAGGACACACACACACCTGAGATGGAGACACACACACACCTGAGATGGACACACACACATGAGATGGACACACACACACACACACACACCTGAGATGAGGACACACACACACACACACACACCTGAGATGAGGACACACACACACACACCTGAGATGAGGACACACACACACCTGAGATGGACACACACACATGAGATGGACACACACACACACACACACACCTGAGATGAGGACACACACACACACACACACACCTGAGATGAGGACACACACACACACACACACACCTGAGATGGGGACACACACACACACACACACACACACCTGAGATGAGGACACACACACACACACACCTGAGATGGAGACACACACACACACCTGATATGAGGACACAAACACACACCTGAGATGAGGACACACACACACCTGAGATGGAGACACACACACACCTGAGATGGACACACACACATGAGATGGACACACACACACCTGACATGAGGACACACACACACACACACACACCTGAGATGAAGAGACACACACACACACACACACACACACACCTGAGATGAAGACACACACACACACCTGAGATGAAGAGACACACACACACACACACACACCTGAGATGAAGAGACACACACACACACACACACACACACACCTGAGATGAAGAGACACACACACACCTGAGATGAAGAGACACACACACACACACACACACACCTGAGATGAAGAGACACACACACACACACACACCTGAGATGAAGAGACACACACACACACACACACACCTGAGATGAAGAGACACACACACACACACACACACACACACACCTGAGATGAAGACACACACACACACCTGAGATGAAGAGACACACACACACACACACACACACACACCTGAGATGAAGACACACACACACACCTGAGATGAAGAGACACACACACACACACACCTGAGTGTGCGGTGACTCAGAAGGAATCACCTGAACATGTGACAGTAACAAAGCACATTTACTTGAGTACTGTACTAAAGGTGCAGTCTGTAAGAATGACAGCTAGTGCTGGAAATAGGTACTGCAGTCCAAATCAAAATATCGGAGATCATCGTTTCTCCCGCCTCCACAGACTCGCCGCTCACACGGGTCTCCAGTTTAAGCGTGCGCAACAAGAATGCTTGTTCTGAATCGACGACATTTTAAAAAACGATTAATCTGAAGATATTTTATTTTGGCGAGCCCTAGCCAGCACTAGCTGTGACTGAAGGAGTGAGTGATCATGTGACTGAAGGAGTGAGTGATCATGTGACTGAAGGCGTGAGTGATCATGTGACTGAAGGCGTGAGTGATCATGTGACCGGCGGCTCACGGGAGGCAGAAGCCCGTTGTCGGACTGCAGTAATAACACACGCAGATCCTCTCGGCTCAGGCGGCTCATGTGATGCGCTCGCAGGATCCTCATGTTGTGCTCGGATCGCAGCTGCTGGTGTCCAAAACTGCAGCCGTGCCTGGACACACACACGGACACACACACACACACACACACTTAAAATCCTGTCTGAATGGCCTTCATCTGTGGAAGCTCATTTCCAACACAAAAGAAAAACATTACACAATGCACGTTACATCAAAAAATTTATCTGATAAGAAAGAAAAAATAAGAAAAAAAAATTCTAACTTTGGTAAATCATAATTATGACATAAAATGTTTAAGCTCATTTCCACCACAAAAGAAAAAAAAATCATATATTGGTAAAATATAATTATGACAAAATGTGTAAGCTCATTTCCGGCAAAAAAAAATGACATTGCTGTCATGTAAACATAACCTTAATTTCACAATTATGCCTTCGTTTGCCATCATTCCTATTTTGTAATCTCATAATTATGACTTGGTATGTCATAATTTTGACTAGGCCTATTTATCTCAGAATGACTAGCTTGTCATAATGTTGACTTTGTATCTCATAATTATAACTTAGTATGTCATAATTTCAAGTTTTTATCGCATAGTTTCAACTTTTTATCTCATAATTATGACTAAGTCCGTATTTATTTTAAACTTTTTTTATGTCATAATTCTGATTTGAATGACATTTTTTTCTTAAGTGGAAAAAAGGGCTTGCTCATATCCATCAGATCACGTGTTTCTTCTGTCTTGACTGGATGTGTGTGTTAATCAGCTGGTGTTTTGGTGGATTAGCAACACTGTCTTGTCTGTCAGATGTTCTGATTGTAAAGTGTGTTTGTGCATCTTTCTTTCTTCATCATATGTTTGCTATCCAATAAATTACATGTGTGAGTGCTGTGACAACATGCCCCGTGTAGCGGTCTCCACACACACACACCTGCTGCAGCGCCCCGTCATCAGCTCAAACTTGCACAGGTGCAGGTCTCCGCAGAACTGCTCGTCGCACGCGCTCCTCCGACACAGCTTGACGTTCGCCTGGGCGAAGACCTCTTTACTTCCGTCCCGCTGAATGACTGAGAACGCGCCGCTTTCCCCGCAGGATTGTATCCAGGGAGTTCTGCGGCGATACTTCTGTCAGGCCGAAGGAAATGTCCAGGAGTCGCTCGTAATCCATCGCTCCGTGATTCCCGCACAGAACCTGCAGGATCGTGTCCTCCGCCATGATCAATGAGTTTATATACGGTCAGTTTCCCTCTGAACACTGACTCCAGATCAGCCCCCTGATGGGTTACATTCTCTCTCTGAGGAAACGAAACTCAGAAAAGAGCCCGTATGTATAACACTCATCAGGAATGCTCTTAAAGGTGCAGTGTGGGATTTTTAGCGGCATCTAGTGGTGAGTTTACGAATCGCACCCAACAGAAGTTACGGTGGCTGACAGGAAGTGATGTCGTCGTCAGACAGCAGAGAGTAGCCAGTTAAACAATGAGGTTTCTTTACAAAGATAAATTAAGAAATTATGTTTACTTGATTATTCAGTAAAACGACGTTATTGTGAATATTATTGTTGTTTCAAAATGGCCTCGTTCATCATTGTGTCAGTGTTTTATTCGCTGACTTTAGCGCTTCTTATTATGAAGAACAACATGGTGACGAAACGCGTTTGTCCGTTTAGGGCCACCGTAGAAACGTGGATGTAAGAGGATGTAAATTCGTATGTCTGATAGTATAGCATAACATTCACAAAAATTCACAACATCCCGTATCATGTTTACTCATTTTATAAAGAGTACTGTTTAGTCTTGTATGTCCAAATCTCATCCTTGATATTATTATCTCATCTCATCTCTAATGTGTTTTTTCCTGCATTTCTCATCTCTCCCACATTCCTGAATTCTATAAAACCATCCATCTTTCTTCTCCTTATCCCGTTGTTTTTGCCACCTTACCTTCAACCTTTTCTTAACAATACTTGATTTCATTCTTACTTAGCATAACAATTATGTTCATGTCGTTGTTTTTTTATGGCTTCTTTTGCTGCCTAATCTGCCATTTTATTCCCTTGGATACTAATATGCAGATTATAAAGAAGCTAAAAGCAAGAATTAAGTGCTGACTGAAGTTACTGTGCAAACTAAGTAGGACTACAAAGATGTCAACTCAAAATGGCCACAAACTAAGTAGGACTACAAAGACGTCAACTCAAAATGGCCTCAAACTAAGTAGGACTACAAAGATGTCAACTCAAAATGGCCTCAAACTAAGTAGGACTACAAAGATGTCAACTCAAAATGGCCTCAAACTAAGTAGGACTACAAAGATGTCAACTCAAAATGGCCTCAAACTAAGTAGGACTACAAAGATGTCAACTCAAAATGGCCTCAAACTAAGTAGGACTACAAAGATGTCAACTCAAAATGGCCTCAAACTAAGTAGGACTACAAAGATGTCAACTCAAAATGGCCTCAAACTAAGTAGGACTACAAAGACGTCAACTCAAAATGGCCTCAAACTAAGTAAGACTACAAAGACGTCAACTCAAAATGGCCTCAAACTAAGTAGGACTACAAAGAAGTCAACTCAAAATGGCCTCAAACTAAGTAGGACTACAAAGATGTCAACTCAAAATGGCCTCAAACTAAGTAAGACTACAAAGACGTCAACTCAAAATGGCCTCAAACTAAGTAGGACTACAAAGATGTCAACTCAAAATGGCCTCAAACTAAGTAGGACTACAAAGATGTCAACTCAAAATGGCCTCAAACTAAGTAGGACTACAAAGATGTCAACTCAAAATGGCCTCAAACTAAGTAGGACTACAAAGATGTCAACTCAAAATGGCCTCAAACTAAGTAGGACTACAAAGATGTCAACTCACAATGGCCACAAACTAAGTAGGACTACAAAGATGTCAACTCAAAATGGCCTCAAACTAAGTAGGACTACAAAGATGTCAACTCAAAATGGCCTCAAACTAAGTAGGACTACAAAGACGTCAACTCAAAATGGCCGCCCTCAATCTCTGAATCATCCAATAGTGAGCCTGCTTAACAACTGATTATGTTGTCAATGCATTATTTTTCCTGTGAGCATTTCTGTTTTTCTAAAACCTGTAGCTGCCGTTTGCTTTTTTTGACAAAAAATAATTTGGTTAGATAACCTTCACTAAGTTGAATGTCTTGTTCTTCCTTCATATTTTAAGATATATGAAATATATTCCTAATATCTTGATGGTTTACGCCAGATGTAGTGTGATATTCAGTTCCTGTGAAAAACTGTTCCGATGGGAAGAGCATACATGCGATATGAAAGAAACACACTGTAAAGTTGTGTACTATAAAGATTTATTGTGACAATTATCTCAAATATTGAGATTATTACAAAGATCCAAGTAAAATCAAGACAAATTATATATATACATTTCCATTCAAGACAGTGTGGCATGAAAATTCCCCCTATTTGTTTTATAAATGTATGTTATACTGTAAGGACATTGATGAGCTCACAGAGACTGTTTCTGCATACATCACCTTCTGTGAGGACTTAGTCATCCCTCGTAAACTCATTTCCATTTATCCAAATAATAACCCAGGGGTCTCCAAATCTGTCAAAAGCATAATTAATCATCGAAATATTAGTTTTAATCAAGGGAACATGACTCAATACAGAGTACTTCAAAAACAAGCTAAAAAGGAACTTAAGCTTGCAAAACTAAATTATAAGGATAAAGTTGAGAACATGCTGAGCACAGCAACTCACGTCCCGCATCCGATTTCCCAACGGCATGCAGACCTTGCACTCTCAAAGGACTTGAACACTTTTTATAATCGTTTTAATATTCATGATTTTAGTGAGGAGCTGTCAGTTTTTAATAACGTTGCCCCTGAGCAAGGTAAAGTCCAGGTTGACAGAAACAAGGTCCTGACACTCTTTAGAGGTATAAAGGAAAGGAAGAGTCCCGGCCCCGATGGCATTGGAGGCCGTATATTAAAGAACGGTGCGGAACAGCTGGCAGACTCACTATGAAGACGTTAGAGAAGATCGTGAAAGACGATCTTTTGAACTCTGTCCGGGATCAACTGGATCCGTTTCAATTTGCCTACAGACCGAACCGGGGAGTGGAAGACGCAGCATGTACTCTTTTTAACTTGATCTATTCACATCTTGAGGGTGCAAAGAGCTTTGTGCGGCTGCTTTTTATTGACTTTTCTTCAGCTTTTAATTGCATCCAACCACATATTTTAGCAGGGATTTTAAAGAGTACTTTTAATATCGATCCTTGTCTTATCTGTTGGTTGATTAATTTTTTAACTAACAGGTCTCAACGCGTGAGAGTGAATAGTATTTTATCCGATGTCCTCCTTTCCTCTACTGGTTCCCCCCAGGGCTGCGTCCTCTCCGCGATCTCTTATATACAAACGCATGCCAAAGCCAGCACACCAGGCGTCATATTATTACGTTTGCTGACGATTCGGTAATAGTGTCTTTTATTAATATTAACGTGGCAAAAACTAAAGAAATGTTGATTCGATTTTAGAAAGAACCCCCCTCCTATCCTCTCTTCTACCCTTATTAATGACCAAGATATAGAAGTGGTGAAACAATACAAATACCTTGGTATTATAATCGATGACAAACTCACCTTTGAGCCACAAGTTGACGCTGAATCACATCAACGCATGTTTTTTTATCGTAAACTTCTCCATTTTAATGTCGATAAGACTTTTATGAGGATGTTTTATTGTTGTTTTATTGAATCCATTCTTTCCTTTGCCCTTGTGAGTTGGTTTGGGCCCCTTACGCTTAAAAATAAGAACAGGCTGCAATATATAGTTAAAGTGTGTGGCAAAATTTCCCACAACCCTCTGATGGACTTACATTCTATATACGAGACAAGGACCCTCAAGAAGGCACAATCAGTCTCGGCTGACCCAAGTCACCCCCTGAACCGCTGCTTCATTTTGTTGCCGTCGGGCCGCAGATTTAGTCTGCCTAAATGCAGGACCAACAGATTCAAAAACTCTTTTGTCCCTGCTGCTATAGGTTGTTTTAATAAGTCAATGTGAGATGTGGACTTCTGTGTAGTATATATTTACTATGTTTTGATTGTATGGTTGTTGTTTTGTATAATTTGTGTGTTACTTATGTCTTATGCTGCTGCACAACGAATTACCCCCTGGGGATAATAAAGACTCCTTGAACCAAGATGAGATTATCCAATCATTTAGTGTTCTTAAACCCCGCCCCCTGCAGAGCCACGCCCACATCTCAACATCCAATCAACAACCGGTGCACAGAACCAAAGCTTTTTAATTTTTTTCAATAATTCGCTACTCATTTTGGATTTATGTCATTTCTGTTTCACACCACTAGAGGGCACAGAGTTTAATTAATTCATATTTTATAAAGTTATCAAATTCATTTGTTTTATATAAATGGACGATTAGTGTGATATCAAACTATCCTGAGAGTACAAGACACCAGGGGCCAGATTCACAAAACATTTGTTATTAAGATTAACAATTATTATTAAGTTTAAAATTCTTCTTTTTCTCTTAGTCTAAATTAAGAAAAAAAAGATAAGAATATTTGATATTCCCAAAAACGTTAATATTTCAGGACTTTTAACGAATTTTTCAAGAATTGTACTTAGGAACATTCTTACGAATTTCTCAATATTTTCCTTAATAATTTTCTTAACTTCTTTCTTAAGAAGATTTTGGTGAATCCGACCCCAGAACATCTCTTCTTCTTCTGCCATTTTCAGTTAAAGTGTAACATTTATAACTTGATTATCAGCATTAACTTTTCCCCGGAAGCCTCAGAAGTGATCACATGGTGGATCAGCAAATAATGCATTCTGACTTTGCAGACTTTGGAGGAGTTGAAGCTGAAGTTTGTACGTGAGAAGTGCTTGAGGAAGAGAAGGGAGAAACCTGTGAGGAAGAGGAGAAGGGAGACACATATGAAGAAGGGGGGGGATAAGCATGTGAGGAAGAGGAGGCGGCGGATAAGGAAGAGCTAGCGTATGACGTAGCGTATCTGACGCTGGAGTGTGCAGGAACATGTGTCCTCACCGTGGCCGCGGGTCTCGTGGTCACGGGCTCACACACACTCGAGTCTCTGTACTCGATCAGATACTCGGGGTAGATCTGGTGCTTCTCAAACACCACGAATATAGACGGGTCGTGGAGGTCGTTCACACAGCTGTCGTAGAACACGGTGTCTCCGCCATCTTTAGACGGCGGCCGCAGGTAATCCGAGTGTCCTGTAGTGTAGTCTCCGACCAGAACCCGGCACACGAACATGGAGCGCGCGCCGCAGTCCTGGGCGTAGCTGTGCGAGTACTTCGCATCCCTGGCAAAATAACTCCCTGTGAACAGAGAAGAGTCAAGGGTTAACTCCATCCTTCCCTCGGCCATTTTCACACGCAACTCTTTATTTGATTTGATTGAGTGTTCATCGGAGGAGTTCAAGACTCTTGAAGACTCTTGAACCACGAATACACACAAAGAAACTGTATTTTTTTATGGATTCGAGGAGTTTTGTGGTTAAAATAAATAAAAATGACAAATCTTTCTCTCGGGTCAATTTGACCCCGTTAGGAATGAATGAAATGCTTCAGTTCACATAGAAAAACCTAAAAATGCTCAATTCAAACTAAAAATGCTGAAACTTTACCACAAAATGATTTTATAATCATATATAAGCCCATCTAGAGTCATCAAATATCATCTTATATTATTATTTTTCCACAAGAGGTCGGCAGAGACTCCCAATGTAAGATATTTACAGCTGAATTAAAAGGTTTATGCATGAAATTGTGAGTTATTTTGAATTTAAGTTGAAAGAATGTGCTCAAATTACTATTTATTCATTATTTGACCAGGTCTCGCTGGAAGAAGAGATAGTAATATCTCAATGTGATTCTCCAGGTTAAAATAAAGGTTAAAATGTATTGATCAAATCTAGTCATTTAAAGGTAAATAAAACAATAAAACATCTCCAAGAAAATAATAGAAAATAGAACAGATATTATTAAAACGAAATAAAATAAGCTTTCTGGACAAAAAAAAAGTATAATTTTAGGGCCACTAATTTCGACCCGCGAGGGAAGGATGAAAGAGGGAAGGATGTTACATCGCGAGGGAAGGATGAAAGAGGGAAGGATGTTACATCGCGAGGGAAGGATGGAAGAGGGAAGGATGGAAGAGGGAAGGATGGAAGAGGGAAGGATGGAAGAGGGAAGGATGGAAGAGGGAAGGATGGAAGAGGGAAGGATGGAAGAGGGAAGGATGGAAGAGGGAAGGATGGAAGAGGGAAGGATGTTACATCGCGAGGGAAGGATGGAAGAGGGAAGGATGGAAGAGGGAAGGATGGAAGAGGGAAGGATGTTACATCGCGAGGGAAGGATGGAAGAGGGAAGGATGGAAGAGGGAAGGATGGAAGAGGGAAGGATGGAAGAGGGAAGGATGGAAGAGGGAAGGATGTTACATCGCGAGGGAAGGATGGAAGAGGGAAGGATGGAAGAGGGAAGGATGGAAGAGGGAAGGATGGAAGAGGGAAGGATGGAAGAGGGAAGGATGGAAGAGGGAAGGATGGAAGAGGGAAGGATGTTACATCGCGAGGGAAGGATGGAAGAGGGAAGGATGTTACATCGCGAGGGAAGGATGGAAGAGGGAAGGATGGAAGAGGGAAGGATGGAAGAGGGAAGGATGGAAGAGGGAAGGATGGAAGAGGGAAGGATGTTACATCGCGAGGGAAGGATGAGGGGATTCCGTCATCAGGGACGTTCTCAGACATGGAACGAGGGTGAGTAAACGAAGACAGATTTTCATTGTTGTGTTCTGTGTATTGTCCGGACTCTGAGCGTCACCTTTCCCGTAGGCTGTGCCGTGCGTGCCGCAGATCCTCCAGTCGAAGTTGTTCCGGCTGATGGCGTCGACGTGCTTGCGGTCGGTGCCGTGGAACAGCTGCTTCTCCGACACGTCCCGGCCCCGGCTGCTCTTCTTCATGCAGTCCTTCTGCCTGACGGGGGGGCAGTTATCACAAATACTGTATTATTCGGGTTCATAAAAATCTAATATTCGAATATTTAAATGTCGTTTAAGTTTTTGTCACCATTTCTGAACAAGCTTACTTTAGGCAATATACACAACAAGCTTACTATATATCTTACGGTTTTCTTTTAGTTGAAAACATTAAACAATATGTGCAAACCAAAAATATAAAGAACAGAAGCATTTAAGCTCAAGCAGCGCTAACAGAGTAAACGCTAATAAAGCAGTTATCATACAGAACGCACTCGAGTCAGCGTTATCGAGTCAGCGTTATCGAGTCAGCGTTATCGAGTCAGCGTTATCGAGTCAGCGTTATCGAGTCAGCGTTATCGAGTCAGCGTTATCAAACTTCTTATATTAAAATAATAATAATAAAATCTGTAGTTTCATCTCCATCTAGTGGCCTGGCAGTCGCGTTCACAGATCCGTGTGAATGTGAGGAAACCTGAGGAAAAACTTCTCCGTTTGAAGCGTATCGTTGTCGTGTAAGCGTACCCTGAGTGCATGTCTGGTGGACTTACCACTGAAACACTTCCCATAATGCTCTGTTCTGGATCCTGTCAATCTTCAGAACGCTGAAGCCTCTCATGGTGCGATTGAACAGTTCACTGATTCTGATGTATTCCCTGGCCGTGCTTGGCAGCGACACTCTCTGCACACACACACAGCACAGGACAACATCAACATCACGTACACCTCACAGACATGAAGGATCAGGACGTCTGCGTCACCTTGTATCCGGTCTCCGGAGTCAGAGCTTTATCCCAGTGATCCGGCAGAGCCTTCAAACTGTTAAATGTCCTTTTACTGAGAACAGATGTGAAGAGTGTTCAGTCATACACGTGTCAGAGTTTCTGAGAGAGAATGAGTCTGAGCAGGAGCATTGTCTTACGTGGTCTTGATTGTTCGCACATCAGCTGCCGACACAAATTTGGGACGACGTCTGACGACTTTTTTGGTTGAGTAGCGTTTGTTTTCCTGGATCATATCTGAAGAGCAAGATCAGTCGAGTTGGCATTAAGACGACAGTCATCGTACTATATAGAGCTGTGATCGGGCTTCAACTACCGTACGTCAACCAGCCACATAATGTTACCATGGTGACAAATTACATGATGCATTACATAATCAGATTATTTTTTAATGTAACGAGTAAAGTAACACATTACATGTAACATGCATTATGTAATCAGATTTCTTTATCGCTGCAACTTTATAAATGTACACAAATATTTTAGTTACTTTAAAAAAAGTAATGCATGTTCCTTTTTTATTTTAATGTAATTGCTTTAACTCTTTTTAAAGTACTGAATCAAAACATTACTTTAAAAAAAAAAGAGTTGTACGGTAGCTAATATAAAAAGTATGTTATTTTTTAAGGGAGTAATGCTACTGTAACGCATTACTTGTAAAAGTAACTGTCCAACACTGCTCGTCTGTAGCATTGGGCCCTGAATAGTGAAGGTGATGTTGTCAGGTTACCCTGGAAGCTGAGCGAGTACGTCTGTGACCCGGCTGTGAACTCCACCACGGCACTGCTGTCAGCCTGATACTTCTGCTCAAGCTCAGCACTAGAGATCGAGGACAAGCTGTGACCCGCCTCCTGACGGAGAAAACAACATCACACCGAGTGAAGTAAAGCATTACAGGTAACGTGCATTATGTAATCAGATTACTTATGATGTAACAAGTAACGCATCACAAGTAAAAATACAGTTGTGTTACCGCTGTAGCATACGGGATCCAGATTCCATTCTCATCCTCCCAGTACCAGAGCCACTCAGTGGTCAGAATGAAGGCGGGCTGGACCACCGACGACACTGTGGACAGGCGCCGCACACTGTGAGGGCCTTGGGTCATCGTGTCAAAATGAATTTGGCTGATTCCAGTGCTTTGATAGAGAGAGAAACAGTCAACACACTCAAACCACACATTAGTTATTACACTGACTGAATAGACAGCTTTATTATTATGTATAGCAACACACTAAAACCAATGCAAACACCTAAGCAATTGAATAGCAACCACTTTCAGCATCCTAGCAATTGACCCTTCGCAGGGAGTTTGATTGACAGGTGATCTGACCAATCATACTTCGCCATCCGCCATTTTGTCCGACAAAGCGGTCAGGAGAGTTAGCAGATTAACGAGGATTTGAGCTTGAGAAGCGGAATGTACTGACGTAGCAACAGTAACTAAGGAGGCGGGTCTTTGCGAACAGTCAATACACTGATCTCATCCTCACGTGCTTTTATCACCCACCTGTATATTCTTTTAGGATCACAGTAATCTTTCTCGATGACCTCGTTGGCAGGAAGAGCTTTCCATTCGGATCCTTCCTTAACTTGCCATTTATAGGGCGCACTGGAATGCTCCTTATAACACGAGTCTGGAAACAAGAGTGCAGTTCAGTTCACAATACACACGACTCTATGAATCATATGAGCAGAGAGTTATGGAGCTCTTACCACCGTGCTTGCAGGATCCTTTAATGAAATACATGCAGATCTCAGTTTTCTCTAAGAGAAGAGACACACACACACACACACACACGTCACTCACCGAACTATAAGATGAATATTGCATTCTCATATTAAGAGTAGTTCATTTCAGAATTAAAATTGTGAGGAGTGAGATGTGAGGAGTGAGATGTGAGGAGTGAGATGTGAGGAGTGAGATGTGAGGAGTGAGATGTGAGGAGTGAGGAGTGAGAAGTGAGGAGATGTGAGGAGTGAGATGTGAGGAGTGAGATGTGAGGAGTGAGATGTGAGGAGATGTGAGGAGTGAGATGTGAGGAGTGAGGAGTGAGAAGTGAGGAGATGTGAGGAGATGTGAGGAGTGAGATGTGAGAAGTGAGGAGTGAGAAGTGAGGAGATGTGAGGAGATGTGAGGAGTGAGATGTGAGAAGTGAGAAGTGAGGAGATGTGAGGAGTGAGATGTGAGATGTGAGATGTGAGGAGTGAGAAGTGAGATGTGAGGAGATGTGAGGAGTGAGATGTGAGAAGTGAGAAGTGAGGAGATGTGAGGAGTGAGAAGTGAGGAGTGAGATGTGAGGAGTGAGATGTGAGATGTGAGGAGTGAGAAGTGAGGAGTGAGATGTGAGGAGTGAGATGTGAGGAGTGAGATGTGAGGAGAGAGATGTGAGGAGTGAGATGTGAGGAGTGAGATGTGAGGAGAGAGATGTGAGGAGTGAGATGTGAGGAGATGTGAGGAGTGAGATGTGAGAAGTGAGAAGTGAGGAGATGTGAGGAGTGAGAAGTGAGGAGTGAGATGTGAGGAGTGAGATGTGAGATGTGAGGAGTGAGAAGTGAGGAGTGAGATGTGAGGAGTGAGATGTGAGGAGTGAGATGTGAGGAGAGAGATGTGAGGAGTGAGATGTGATACCTATAGGGGATTGTGGAGGCCTCTGAGCCTCTTGTCCTCTAAAGCCGCTCGATGGCCTTCGGTTCTGAGCATCCGGGCCTCTTCTGGGGTTCTGCGCTGAAGGCTTGTTCCTGAACCGAGGCTTCAGGGCTTCGATGTTTGAGTAGAGATCCTTCATGATGGGCATGAGTTCGCTGGGAACTCCTCTGTCCTGCAGGGTTTGCAGTGGGTGAGGCTCGTAGAAGTCGTGAGCTCGAGTGCAGTCGCAGGATCCGCGCAGATACTTCTCGCAGATGTGGAGCCTCTTGCAGTTCTCGGCGTCCGGACAGCGGCCGTACTGTCCCGCGCCGTTATTATAAGAATGACACACCTGAAAAACAACCACGATTCTGCTGGATTCTGATGGAAGCTTGTTTCTGCCACGGAAATTAAAATAAAAAAAGTTCTCTCACAATTCAAAGTTTATAAACGCGCAATTGCAAGTTTACATCTCATAATTCTGAGAAAAAAAATCTGAATTGCGAGAGAACTCTTCATTTTTACCTTTATATCTCATAATTTTGACTTCATTTCTCGCAACTCGAACTTTATAACTTGGAACTTGCAATTATAATTTTTTTCTCCCGATTATGAGTTTATATCTCATAATTCTGACTTTAATTCTTGCGATTATGAGTTTATATCTCATAATTCTGACTTTAATTCTTGCGATTCTGAGTTTATATCTCCAATTCTTACTTTATTCTCACAATTCAGAGAATAGCCTATATCTCATTAAAAATATATATTTTTCTTGCAATTCTGAGTTTATAACTCGCAAAAAAAAATCCCCCACAATTCTGAGTTAAAATCTCATTATTCTGACTTTATTTATTCCAATTCTGAGATTATATCACATAATTCAAATTTTATAACTCAGTTGCGAGTTTGTCACAATTCTGAAAGCAAAAATTAGCAATTTCTCACAATTCCACGTTTATATCTCACATTTCTGAGAAAACTGGCAATTCTTTCTTTCTATCTCACAATTCTGAGTTTATATTTAAACTCGTAATTGTGAGGAAAAAAAGTCAGATTTGCAAATTTATATCTCGCAA
>JARPMJ010009037.1:20000-30153 GCA_033366665.1 Phoxinus dragarum | reverse complement strand
TACTACACACTACATACTACACACTATACACTACACACTTATACACTACACACTTATACACTACACACTACACACTTATACACTACACACTTATACACAACACATTTATACACTACACACTATACACTACACACTACACACTTATACACTACACACTTATACACTACACACTATACACTACACACTTATACACTACACACTACACACTTATACACTACACACTTAGACTACACACTACACACTAATACACTACACACTTATACACTAAACACTTTTACACTACACACTTATACACTACACACTACATACTACACACTATACACTACACACTTATACACTACAACTTATACACTACACACTACACACTTTACACTACACACTATACACTACACACTTATACACTACACACTTATACACTACACACTACACACTTATACACTACACACTTATACACTACACACTTTTACACTACACACTTATACACTACACACTACACACTTATACACTACACACTTATACACAACACACTTATACACTACACACTATACACTACACACTTATACACTACACACTACACACTACACACTTATACACTACACACTACACACTACACACTTATACACTACACACTTTTACACTACACACTTATACACTACACACTTTTACACTACACACTTATACACTACACCACTTATACACTACACACTACACACTCATACACTACACACTCATACACTACACACTCATACACTACACACTACACACTTATACACTACACACTATACACTACACACTATACACTACACACTTATACACTACACACTTATACACTACACACTCATACACTACACACTCATACACTACACACTCATACACTACACCCTTATACACTACACACTTATACACTACACACTTATACACTACACACTTATACACTACACACTTATACACTACACACTATACACTACACACTTATACACTACACACGTATACACTACACACTTTTACACTACACACGTATACACTACACACTTATACACGAAGACACACCTTTTATCTGCTGGGTGTTGATTGGATGATGAGATGTGACCCTCATGGAGGTGGGGCCTTAATGCAAGCATACCGTGGATTGTAAGAAAGGGGCGGGGTTTAAGCACACTCAGTGATTGGAGAAGTCCTGCATATGTCATCAGAGAGAAGTCTGCCGCATCACCGGATGAGCCAGTTACGCATAACAAATGATGAGCTCAAAACAATAGAAAAGGAACATATGCATGAATCCTTTCACAATAAAATCAATCAAATCCATTCAGAAATATATGAATTTATTTCATGGCAACTCACACATTTGCTGTATGATGATCATGTGTGTCTAAACTTGCGAGTGAGTTTATCCAGTATTATAACAGCTCTGTGGAATGCTTGATTCTGATTGGTCAAGTTTATGTTATTCCCAGATAACAGCAGAACACAGAGACTCATCCGGGTCACTGAAGTCAGCAACAGATGGAGACATCCATAGGTTACTATGTTTTAAATGAAAAAAGCAATACTTGATACTTTATGGCTATTATTTACTGAGGGATGTGTGTCCATATTGAATAAAGCCGATAAATTAATAGTTAATGTCAATACACTGTTTTACATCTTGCTTTATTGCAGAGTTGTTTACTAAACTGACTTGGAGACTAGATACTCATTGTCTTGTTAAATAATGAGGAGTGCCATATTGCACTGGTCCCCACTGATGTTTGGATGGAAAGTGTGTGTTTTATTTGGTGCACGCGCATAAGAACGCATGTTAGCGCACGCCGCAGTTATCTTATCCGAGCTGCAGTTTAGAAGCACAGGTGCCCTGTGTCCTTTATCGAACGTGATAAATATCTGTATTTCACTCTCACTTTTTTTGTCAGGCACTAAGTCAGAAAACACCGCGCTGGAAGTGGCCGGCTTTAGCAGGACTAGTGAGAGATGCACATCAACTTAACCTTACTGTTGTTTGCTGACCGCTAGCGTGGAGAGGAGAGAACACGAGTCTGCCTGACTGCTGTTCCCGCTGTTCACTCTCATGATGTTTTTCGTCTTTCGTTCCGCTTATTTCTTCCCATCGACACAAGGGGGAGGGCGGCCACACGTGCGTAGTGTGTGTGTTGGCTGATCGGCTCTGCATGTCCGTCTAGTTTGAACTTGCCGCTGAAACTGCTCTATCCGCGAAGCTCCGCGTGTAAATACAATATTTCACCTCAGATCAATATTTCATGTCTAATTTAATTTACTTATGTGGAAAGTATCCGTGTAATAAATCAGACAATGTACATCCAGCCGGTTGTTATCTCAGAATAAACCCCTTCAGGTGTAGGTGTGTGTGTGTGTGTGTGTAGTGTGTGTGTGTGTGTGTGTGTGTGTGAGGCTGATGAAGACCTGATCCTGATCACCCTGCCGGGTTTATTCTGAGATAACAACCGGCTGGATGTACATTACTCCTTACATCACTTACATTTGCGTCTGTTTCTCACAAAAAGCAGTGCATGACATCAGAAGACGTGGAATATAGTCACATGACCAACTCTTCAGAACCCGATGACCGCGGCCCGTACGAACTGCAAGAGCTGCGAGAAGCTCGAGAGTAAATGATGAGTATTTAGATATCTGGCTGAACGATTCATCAAATGCATGTAATGAACACATAACTGAACGATAAGTATCTACATCCTGACAGATCTGGCGAAGGTCTTCGGCTCTGAGTCTGTGGAGTCGAGCAGTGTGTGTGTGTGTGTGTGTGTGTGTGTGTGCCAGCGAGCGGCGCTGGGTTTGGTGGCGGAGCCAGAGACGCTCAGCACATCACCGTCGGGCGACTCATGGCGGCTCAGCGGCGCTCTCTCTCTCCAGACATCGTTCACAGCTTGTTTCTGCTGTTCTCTCCAGCCGGTCAGAAAGCGAGTGTTTAACCCTGACGCAGGAGAGGATGACCCCTGACCCCCCCGCCGTAGCGCTGGCACACACACACACACACACTCAGCCCGGCTGTCGGTAACAGGTGTCGCCGGCTCAGAGTTCCCTCGGCACCAGCAGTCCTGCACTATAGTTCCTGCTGCTGTAGATGAGTTACACACATGGATCCGATCCCAGACTCACACACACGCCTGAATCCTGCCAAACAGTGTGTGTGTGTGTGTGTGTGTGTGTGTGTGTGTGTGTGTGTGTGTGTGTGTGTGTGCGCGTGTGTGTGTGTGTGTGTGTGTGTGTGTGTGTGTGTGTGAATGGAACATTAAAGGAATTATCTGGATTCAATACTTACAATGCAAAACGTAAGCCCTTACAAAAAGCATTGCTTTTTCATACACTGGTCAGTTTTAAAATTTGGGTTTATTTTGCTTCCATAAATGGTGTCACTCAGACTAGTAGAAATAAAACATCCAAATCCCCATTTAAGTCTTTAGATCTCAATTTCAATACACCTCTTTAAAGGCAATGAGACACTTTACAAACACCAACTTACAGATTTGAACCTGGTTCAGATTTTCTCTTCTGTTCTGGAAATTAATGCAAAACATTTTTTGGGACGTCCTGCCTTCACATGAACTTTAATGACATCCCCATTCCTTAATCCGTAGGGTTTAATATGGAGGTGCTCCACCCTTTGCAGCAATAACAGCTTCAGCTCTTCTGGGGAAGGCTTTCCACAAGGTTTAGGAGTGTTTATGGGAATGTTTGACCATTCTTCTAGAAGTGCATTAGTGAGGTCCGGCACTGATGAAGCTCTCAGTCTAATTCATGCCAAAGCTGTTCTATCGGGTTGAGGTCAGTCCAGTTCCTGCCACACCACACTCTCATCCAGGTGTTTATGGACCTGCTCTGTGCACTGGAGCGCACTCACGCTGGAATCAGGAGCATCACCAAACTCTTCCCACAAAGATGGGAGCATGAAATTGTCCAAAATGTCCTTTACACCACTGCATCTCACGCTTTACACCACTGCATCCCACGCTTTACACCACTGCATCCCACGCTTTACACCACTGCATCCCACGCTTTACACCACTGCATCCCACGCTTTACACCACTGCATCCCACGCTTTACACCACTGCATCCCACACTTTACACCACTGCATCCCCCACGCTTTACACCACTGCATCCCACGCTTTACACCACTGCATCCCACACTTTACACCACTGCATCCCACACTTTACACCACTGCATCACACTCTTTACACCACTGCATCCCCACACTTTACACACTGCATCCCACTCTTTACTCCACTGTATCCCACTCTTTACACCACTGCATCCCACACTTTACACCACTGCATCCCACACTTTACACCACTGCATCCCACACTTTACACCACTGCATCCCACACTTTACACCACTGCATCACACTCTTTACACCACTGCATCCCACACTTTACACCACTGCATCCCACACTTTACTCCACTGCATCCCACACTTTACACCACTGCATCCACTCTTTACTCCACTGTATCCCACTCTTTTACACCACTGCATCCCACTCTTTACACCACTGCATCCCACTCTTTACACCACTGCATCCCACTCTTTACACCACTGCATCCCACTCTTTACACCACTGCATCACACTCTTTACACCACTGCACCCCACTCTTTACACCACTGCATCCCACTCTTTACACCACTGCATCCCACACTTTACACCACTGCATCCCACACTTTACACCACTGCATCCCACTCTTTACACCACTGCATCCCACTCTTTACACCACTGCATCACACTCTTTACACCACTGCAATCCCCCACTTTACACCACTGCATCCCACTCTTTACACCACTGCATCCCACACTTTACACCACTGCATCCCACTCTTTACACCACTGGCATCCCACTCTTTACACCATCCCACACTTTACTCCACTGCATCCCACACTTTACACCACTGCATCCCACCGCTTTACACCACTGCATCCCACTCTTTACACCATCCCACTCTTTACACCACTGCATCCCACACATTACACCACTGCATCCCCACGCTTTACACCACTGCATCCCACTCTTTACACCACTGCATCCCACTCTTTACTCCACTGTATCCCACTCTTACACCACTGCATCCCACACTTGACACCACTGCATCCCACTCTTTACACCACTGCATCCCACTCTTTACACCACTGCACCCCACTCTTTACACCACTGTATCCCACTCTTTACACCACTGCATCCCACGCTTTACACCACTGCATCCCACACTTTACACCACTGCATCCCACTCTTTACACCACTGCCATCCCACGCTTTACACCACTGCATCCCACTCTTTACACCACTGCACCCCACACTTTACACCACTGCATCCCACTCTTTACACCACTGCATCCCACTCTTTACACCACTGCATCCCACTCCTTTAATCCACTGTATCCCACTCTTTACACCACTGCATCCCACACTTTACACCACTGCATCCCACTCTTTACACCACTGCATCCCACTCTTTACACCACTGCATCCCACTCTTTACTCCACTGTATCCCACTCTTTACACCACTGCATCCCACACTTTACACCACTGCATCCCACTCTTTACACCACTGCATCCCACTCTTTACACCACTGCATCCCACTCTTTACACCACCTGCATCCCACTCTTTACACCACTGCATCCCACTCTTTACACCACTGCATCCACTCCTTTACACCACTGCATCCCACTCTTTACACCACTGCATCCACACTTTACACCACTGCATCCCACTCTTTACACCACTGCATCCCACTCTTTACACCACTGCATCCCACTCTTTACACCACTGCATCCCACTCTTTACACCACTGCATCCCACTCTTTACACCACTGCATCCCACTCTTTACACCACTGCATCCCACTTTTACTCCACTGTATCCCACTCTTTACACCACTGCATCCCACACTTTACACCACTGCATCACACTCTTTACACCAATGCATCCCACTCTTTACTCCACTGTATCCACTCTTTACACCACTGCATCCACCGCTTTACACCACTGCATCCCACACTTTACACCACTGCATCCCACACTTTACACCACTGCATCACTGCATCCCACACTTTACACCTCTGCATCCCACACTTTACACCACTGCATCCCACTCTTTACACCACTGCATCCCACTCTTTAGACCACTGCATCCCACACTTTACACCACTGCATCCCACTCTTTACACCACTGCATCCCACGCTTTACACCACTGCATCCCACGCTTTACACCACTGCATCCCACGCTTTACACCACTGCATCCCACGCTTTACACCACTGCATCCCACTCTTTACACCACTGCACCCCACTCTTTACACCACTGCATCCCACTCTTTACACCACTGCATCCCACTCTTTATACCAATGCATCCCACTCTTTACACCACTGCATCCCACTCTTTACACCACTGCATCCCACTCTTTACACCACTGCATCCCACGCTTTACACCACTGCATCCCACACTTTACTCCACTGCATCCCACACTTTACACCACTGCATCCCACACTTTACACCACTGCATCCCACACTTTACACCACTGCATCCCACTCTTTACACCACTGCATCCCACTCTTTACACCACTGCATCCCACTCTTTACACCACTGCATCTCACGCTTTACACCACTGCATCCCACTCTTTACACCACTGCATCCCACTCTTTACACCACTGCACCCCACTCTTTACACCACTGCATCCCACTCTTTACACCACTGCACCCCACGCTTTACACCACTGCATCCCACTCTTTACACCACTGCATCCCATTCTTTACACCACTGCATCCCACTCTTTACACCACTGCATCCCACTCTTTACACCACTGCACCCCACTCTTTACACCACTGCATCCCACTCTTTACACCACTGCATCCCACTCTTTACACCACTGCATCCCACGCTTTACACCACTGCACCCCACGCTTTACACCACTGCATCCCACACTTTACACCACTGCATCCCACTCTTTACACCACTGCATCCCACTCTTTACACCACTGCATCCCACTCTTTACACCACTGCATCCCACTCTTTATACCAATGCATCCCACTCTTTACACCACTGCATCCCACTCTTTATACCAATGCATCCCACTCTTTACACCACTGCATCCCACTCTTTACACCACTGCATCCCACTCTTTACACCACTGCATCCCACTCTTTACACCACTGCACCCCACTCTTTACACCACTGCATCCCACTCTTTACACCACTGCATCCCACTCTTTATACCAATGCATCCCACTCTTTACACCACTGCATCCCACTCTTTACACCACTGCATCCCACTCTTTACACCACTGCATCCCACGCTTTACACCACTGCATCCCACACTTTACTCCACTGCATCCCACACTTTACACCACTGCATCCCACACTTTACACCACTGCATCCCACTCTTTACACCACTGCATCCCACACTTTACACCACTGCATCCCACTCTTTACACCACTGCATCCCACTCTTTACACCACTGCATCCCACTCTTTACACCACTGCATCTCACGCTTTACACCACTGCACCCCACTCTTTACACCACTGCATCCCACACTTTACACCACTGCATCCCACACTTTACACCACTGCATCCCACACTTTACACCACTGCATCCCACACTTTACACCACTGCATCCCACACTTTACACCACTGCATCCCACACTTTACACCACTGCATCCCACACTTTACACCACTGCATCCCACACTTTACACCACTGCATCCCACTCTTTACACCACTGCATCCCACTCTTTACACCACTGCATCCCACACTTTACACCACTGCACCCCACGCTTTACACCACTGCACCCCACTCTTTACACCACTGCACCCCACGCTTTACACCACTGCATCCCACACTTTACACCACTGCATCCCACACTTTACACCACTGCATCCCACACTTTACACCACTGCATCCCACACTTTACACCACTGCATCCCACACTTTACACCACTGCATCCCACACTTTACACCACTGCATCCCACACTTTACACCACTGCATCCCACACTTTACACCACTGCATCCCACTCTTTACACCACTGCATCCCACTCTTTACACCACTGCATCCCACACTTTACACCACTGCACCCCACGCTTTACACCACTGCATCCCACTCTTTACACCACTGCATCCCACGCTTTACTCCACTGCATCTCACGCTTTACACCACTGCACCCCACTCTTTACACCACTGCATCCCACACTTTACACCACTGCATCCCACACTTTACACCACTGCATCCCACACTTTACACCACTGCATCCCACACTTTACACCACTGCACCCACACTTTACACCACTGCACCCCACTCTTTACACCACTGCACCCCACTCTTTACACCACTGCATCCCACACTTTACACCACTGCATCCCACACTTTACACCACTGCATCCCACACTTTACACCACTGCACCCACACTTTACACCACTGCATCCCACACTTTACACCACTGCACCCCACTCTTTACACCACTGCACCCCACTCTTTACACCACTGCACCCCACTCTTTACACCACTGCATCCCACTCTTTACACCACTGCACCCCACTCTTTACACCACTGCATCACACTCTTTACACCACTGCACCCCACTCTTTACACCACTGCACCCCACTCTTTACACCACTGCATCCCACGCTTTACACCACTGCATCCCACGCTTTACACCACTGCATCCCACACTTTACACCACTGCACCCCACACTTTACACCACTGCATCCCACTCTTTACACCACTGCATCCCACTCTTTACACCACTGCATCCCACTCTTTACACCACTGCACCCCACACTCTACACCACTGCATCCCACTCTTTACACCACTGCATCCCACTCTTTACACCACTGCATCCCACTCTTTACACCACTGCATCCCACTCTTTACACCACTGCATCCCACTCTTTACACCACTGCATCCCACTCTTTACACCACTGCATCCCACTCTTTACACCACTGCACCCCACACTCTACACCACTGCATCCCACTCTTTACACCACTGCATCCCACTCTTTACACCACTGCATCCCATTTTTTTCCTCTCCTTACCTGTGGCTTCTTATTTTTATGTAACCTAATGTCAGGTTTATTCACAGGGAATGATGGGGAAAAAAGAGGAGATGCATCAGCAGGTTCAGACGCAGAGTGTGTTCAGACCAATGTCAATGTATACATACACACACACCATACGGCTGTCTTTCATCCGCTCACGGGCGATCGATCTCGAACAAGTGAAGAGATGCATTAACAGAACTCATAAACAAGACAAACTGCAGTCTGCTTTAAAACTCTTTCCCACCTAGAGAGGTTTAAGCCTCAGGGTTTAGATTGTCTCAGTTTTCCAAAGATTTTGTTCATGCTCTTTCTCTAGATCCCCATCATAATATACCTGTAGTCAAGTCACCTTTATTTATATAGCAGATTTTACAATACAGAGAGTTTCAAAGCAGCTTTACAGTGATTAAAGGAAAATGATGCAACAAAGTTTGTTTATAGAAGAACAGTATATACAGTGTATACACACATGTACAAACTAACTAGTGTTAAAATGTATGTGGTCTTTCAAATAATGCTGTTCTTTATTTTCTGTATACTTTATATTCATCAAAGAATCCTAAAAAATAAAAACAAACTTTTGACCATTAAATACATTCCTAAACAATATAACCTGACCCCGTTCTCATTGACTATCCGGTTCCTCTGGGGATTGTGTTGCATTACAGAAGTTCTGTAGGATGTGATGCGCTGAACTACAGCAGCTTAACAACACAGAAGTGTCTCTTTCTGTCGAGGATCTCAGACGGTTATGAGCTCCACTTCATGTTCACTTATCAAACGCCCCTAAAATTTCCTTTTCTATTTTGTCAGCAACCAAACGAAACGTGCGGAAATGTGTTTGCCATCCACAAACCCCCTCTCTCTCTCCAGCCGAATCCCCTGTTCCTCCTACACAGCTCAGATCAATTTGTCTTCAAGACACAAATCCATATTTTTTTCATCCCAGGTATCACACACACACACACACACACACACACACACACACACACACACACACACACACACACACACACACACACACACACACACACACACACACGCTGAATCAGCTTTACACA
>JARPMJ010009037.1:0-12500 GCA_033366665.1 Phoxinus dragarum | reverse complement strand
CGGCCGGCTTTTCAAAGTTGTTCCGCGCGTTTAAAGTTCTCACGCTGCAGTTTCTTCACGGGAGGAGACGAGGAAAGACAAACCTCAGATCTGAGAGAACGACTTTGCAAAGGTAGAAAAGAAAACTTCACGTAGGTACAGACGTCCCTGTGGCCGCTCTGACTTTAATAGATCGATATCCGCCCTGAGCTGATAAGTACAGCTTTGTTCAACAGAGAGAGAAGCGGCTTTGCAGGGGCTCTTCATCCCGACGTTTGAGGAACAAGAGAGCTTGCGTTTCTAGACATCTGCACACAGGGCATCTGGATGCAGCGCACGCATGCAATAGCACTGTTACACACAGAAAAGTAAAGATGTTGCACATTAAAGATGAATAATGTGTGTATTTCATCCAATGTAATGGTGCAGTATAACCAATACTAGTCCTTTTGTGATTATTTTGTCTTTATCAGATGAGAGGGTGATGTCTAACATGTCCAAGATTTTATTTATTATCAAGCTATTAGGTATTAACAGTAAAACTTGATTTAATGTGTCTATTACTCATGTTTCATCCACAAAACAATGATGCATACATACAAGTAATGAACACTACTGTAGATCTAAAGTATGCGTTAAATAATATTGTTAATAAAATAATTGTAATTCTTGCAGTATAATTACTGTATTTCCTGTAGTGTAATTATTACAGTATAATTGTTGTAATTATTGTACATTAGTGTAATTCTTGCCGTATAGTTATTGCAATTCCTGTAGTATAATTCTTGTAATTCTTGTAGTTTAGTGAATTTCTTGTAGTATTATTATTACAATTATCGTAGTGTAATTCTTGCAGTATAATTATTGCATTTCTTGTAGTGTAATTATTTCAGTATACTTCTTGTATTTCTTGTATTGTAGTGTAATTACTATGGTGTAATTATTGTATTTCATTTAATCTAGTTTAATTCTTGTAGTATAATTATTACAATTATTGTAGTGTAATTCTTGTAGTATAATTATTACAATTATTGTAGTGTAATTCTTGTAGTATAATTATTGCAATTCTTGTAGTGTAAATCTTGTAGCATGATTCTTGTAGCGTAATTATTGTAGTGTAATTCTTGTAGTGTAAGAATTTAATTTCTTGTACGGTAGTGTTGTTCCGGAAGCAGACTCTAGAGATGGTTAATGGAAATGTAACAGGAGTGAACTGAGCGGAGACAGGTCGCAGGTAAGTGATATGAAGAAACAGTGTAATTATTGTAGTAAGGCTCTCACTCACCTTCACACACATCCGCTCGCGCTCCCCAGTTCACTGATGATCATCACCTGGACTCGATCAGAAACCACACTAGTTAAGCACAGGTTCAGTCCTTTGGCTGTCCTCAGATGTGGTTACAGAGAAACTTACCTGCCGTTTTACCTTTTTTATTTTAGAACGTGATGATTTCCATGGATTACACTCACCTTTAGTTTCCAGCACAAGGACTGTTTATTCTCCAGTGAACCAGACGAGACTCACCTGTGCGGATCCCTGCTCCTGTACTGAGGACTATTCCAGTTCAGTTTCTTCATCTTGTGCTGTTTAAGTGCTTCACAGGAGCCGTCTTCTGTCTGATGAGTGTATTGACCTGAGCTGTTTCGGACTCTTCATTGCTGGGTCTTCGCTGTGAGCTTTCCCTTGTGTTCAATGATGATGCACTTGAAGTTATTCACATGAATACTGAACTGTACTAGTTTGTGTTGAATAACACTCCTGCACTTGAGTCCATACCTGTATTTCTCTCGTGTTTACGTCTGTTACATATTGTAATTCTTGTAGTATAATTCTTTACATTTTTGTTGTGTAGTGTAACTGATAGTATAATTATTCTAGCTCTTGTAGTAGTTATGTTGTAATCACTGTTGTGTAGAGCAATTCTTACAATAACTGTAATTATTGCAGTCCTTGCACTGTGGTGTAATTCTTGTAATATAATTATTGCAATTCATGTAGTATTGTAATTCTTGTAGTGTAATATTATTATTATTATATTCTTAATTTATTTAACAATAATAATTAGCAACTACTGAATTCTTGGTAACTTTTATTGTTACTACAGTTAAAACAGTTTCACATGGACTCCATCCATGTTGCAGTGCAGGACCTCTTACAAGTTTTAGAACACATTTTTTTATTATAATATAACATTGCCAGATTACTAAATCAATGGCCTCCGAATGACACGCTAACAGCTCACGTCTGTTCCTGAAGAGCAGACACACCTGACGCGTGTTAAATACACTCGTGCGCCGTTATATTTAGCATCTCCTGCGTCCTCCCAGTTCAATTATGACTTTATCTCTTCCTTTCCACACTTGTGCTCTCCTCGTCTCTTCCCCTGGTGTGTGAGGGTGTGTGAGTGTGTGTGAGGGTGTGAAGAGTGTGTGAAGAGACGAGTGCTTCGGCAGGTCGACTCCCGTACAGCGACTGCAGTCTCTTCACACCTGCTCTTCATTCTCTCCGTGTGCGAGTTTACACACACACACACACACACACACACACACACACACACACACACACACACACACACACACACACACACACACTTTGAGGTAGTCCTGTTCACGGCATGTCTAAGTCAGGCACGCAAGAGGACAACTAAATGATTGACTCGTGTTATGAAAGGGAATATTACCTTATTAATCACTGAGTACTGCACACTATATACCGAGGATGTCTATAATATCCAATAAATACTTCTACACTACAAGGTTGCATTTATGTGATCAGAAATACAGTAATATTGTGAAATACATATATATTCTAAAATCCTTGATGAATAAAAGTACTAATGGGCCTCAGCATCTCGTCGCGGTATCTCTGTGCATTCACAATGTCATCAATAAAACACACCTGTGTTCGTTTTCCTGTACAGTGAAGACCGGATTCATCCGTGAAGAGAACTCCTCTCCACAGTGCCGGACGCCATCGAATGTGAGCATGTGCTACTCAAGTCGGTTACGGTGACGAACTGCAGTCAGGCCGAAACCCGATTCTTTGGTTGGGCAAACCGACTGTATCAGCCTCGGGTCTCAGGCGATCTTGGAGGAGAAGATGCTTGAGGTGGAGGTCCTGGGCTAGTGTAGAGGTCCTGGGCTGGTATGGAGGTGAAGATGCTGGTGTGGAGGTGAAGATGCTGGTGTGGAGGTGAAGATGCTGGTGTGGAGGTCCTGGGCTGGTGTGGAGGTGAAGATGCTGGTGTGGAGGTGAAGATGCTGGTATGGAGGTGAAGATGCTGGTGTGGAGGTGAAGATGCTGGTGTGGAGGTGAAGATGCTGGTATGGAGGTGAAGATGCTGGTGTGGAGGTGAAGATGCTGGTGTGGAGGTGAAGATGCTGGTGTGGAGGTGAAGATGCTGGTGTGGAGGTGAAGATGCTGGTGTGGAGGTGAAGATGCTGGTGTGGAGGTGAAGATGCTGGTGTGGAGGTGAAGATGCTGGTGTGGAGGTCCTGGGCTGGTGTGGAGGTGAAGATGCTGGTGTGGAGGTGAAGATGCTGGTGTGGAGGTGAAGATGCTGGTGTGGAGGTCCTGGGCTGGTATGGAGGTGAAGATGCTGGTGTGGAGGTGAAGATGCTGGTGTGGAGGTGAAGATGCTGGTGTGGAGGTCCTGGGCTGGTGTGGAGGTGAAGATGCTGGTGTGGAGGTGAAGATGCTGGTATGGAGGTGAAGATGCTGGTGTGGAGGTGAAGATGCTGGTGTGGAGGTGAAGATGCTGGTATGGAGGTGAAGATGCTGGTGTGGAGGTGAAGATGCTGGTATGGAGGTGAAGATGCTGGTGTGGAGGTGAAGATGCTGGTGTGGAGGTGAAGATGCTGGTATGGAGGTGAAGATGCTGGTGTGGAGGTGAAGATGCTGGTGTGGAGGTGAAGATGCTGGTGTGGAGGTGAAGATGCTGGTGTGGAGGTGAAGATGCTGGTGTGGAGGTGAAGATGCTGGTATGGAGGTGAAGATGCTGGTGTGGAGGTGAAGATGCTGGTGTGGAGGTGAAGATGCTGGTATGGAGGTGAAGATGCTGGTGTGGAGGTGAAGATGCTGGTGTGAAGGTGAAGATGCTGGTGTGGAGGTGAAGATGCTGGTGTGGAGGTGAAGATGCTGGTATGGAGGTGAAGATGCTGGTGTGAAGGTGAAGATGCTGGTGTGGAGGTGAAGATGCTGGTATGGAGGTGAAGATGCTGGTGTGAAGGTGAAGATGCTGGTGTGGAGGTGAAGATGCTGGTATGGAGGTGAAGATGCTGGTATGGAGGTGAAGATGCTGGTATGGAGGTGAAGATGCTGGTGTGGAGGTGAAGATGCTGGTGTGGAGGTGAAGATGCTGGTGTGAAGGGTGAAGATGCTGGTGTGGAGGTGAAGATGCTGGTGTGGAGGTGAAGATGCTGGTGTGGAGGTGAAGATGCTGGTGTGGAGGTGAAGATGCTGGTGTGGAGGTCCTGGGCTGGTATGGAGGTGAAGATGCTGGTGTGGAGGTGAAGATGCTGGTATGGAGGTGAAGATGCTGGTGTGGAGGTGAAGATGCTGGTGTGGAGGTGAAGATGCTGGTATGGAGGTGAAGATGCTGGTGTGGAGGTGAAGATGCTGGTGTGAAGGTGAAGATGCTGGTGTGGAGGTGAAGATGCTGGTGTGGAGGTGAAGATGCTGGTGTGGAGGTGAAGATGCTGGTATGGAGGTGAAGATGCTGGTGTGGAGGTGAAGATGCTGGTGTAAAGGTGAAGATGCTGGTGTGGAGGTGAAGATGCTGGTGTGAAGGTGAAGATGCTGGTGTGGAGGTGAAGATGCTGGTGTGAAGGTGAAGATGCTGGTGTGAAGGTGAAGATGCTGGTGTGGAGGTGAAGATGCTGGTGTGGAGGTGAAGATGCTGGTGTGAAGGTGAAGATGCTGGTGTGAAGGTGAAGATGCTGGTGTGGAGGTGAAGATGCTGGTGTGGAGGTGAAGATGCTGGTGTGGAGGTGAAGATGCTGGTGTGGAGGTGAAGATGCTGGTGTGGAGGTGAAGATGCTGGTATGGAGGTGAAGATGCTGGTATGGAGGTGAAGATGCTGGTATGGAGGTGAAGATGCTGGTGTGGAGGTGAAGATGCTGGTGTGGAGATCCTGGGCTGGTGTGGAGGTGAAGATGCTGGTATGGAGGTGAAGATGCTGGATGTGGAGGTCCTGGGCTGGTGTGGAGGTGAAGATGCTGGTATGGAGGTGAAGATGCTGGTGTGGAGGTGAAGATGCCGGTATGGAGGTGAAGATGCTGGTGTGGAGGTGAAGATGCTGGTGTGGAGGTGAAGATGCTGGTGTGGAGGTGAAGATGCTGGTGTGGAGGTGAAGATGCTGGTGTGGAGGTGAAGATGCTGGAATGGAGGTGAAGATGCTGGTATGGAGGTGAAGATGCTGGTATGGAGGTGAAGATGCTGGTATGGAGGTGAAGATGCTGGTATGGAGGTGAAGATGCTGGTGTGGAGGTGAAGATGCTGGTATGGAGGTGAAGATGCTGGTGTGGAGGTGAAGATGCTGGTGTGGAGGTGAAGATGCTGGTGTGGAGGTGAAGATGCTGGTGTGGAGGTGAAGATGCTGGTGTGGAGGTGAAGATGCTGGTGTGGAGGTGAAGATGCTGGTGTGGAGGTGAAGATGCTGGTGTGGAGGTCCTGGGCTAGTGTGGAGGTCCTGGGCTGGTGTGGAGGTGAAGATGCTGGTATGGAGGTGAAGATGCTGGTGTGGAGGTGAAGATGCTGGTATGGAGGTGAAGATGCTGGTATGGAGGTGAAGATGCTGGTGTGGAGGTGAAGATGCTGGTGTGGAGGTGAAGATGCTGGTGTGGAGGTGAAGATGCTGGTGTGGAGGTGAAGATGCTGGTATGGAGGTGAAGATGCTGGTATGGAGGTGAAGATGCTGGTGTGGAGGTGAAGATGTTGGTGTGGAGGTCCTGGGCTAGTGTAGAGGTCCTGGGCTGGTGTGGAGGTGAAGATGCTGGTGTGGAGGTCCTGGGCTGGTGTGGAGGTGAAGATGCTGGTGTGAAGGTGAAGATGCTGGTGTGGAGGTGAAGATGCTGGTGTGAAGGTGAAGATGCTGGTGTGAAGGTGAAGATGCTGGTGTGGAGGTGAAGATGCTGGTGTGAAGGTGAAGATGCTGGTGTGGAGGTGAAGATGCTGGTGTGGAGATCCTGGGCTGGTGTGGAGGTGAAGATGCTGGTATGGAGGTGAAGATGCTGGATGTGGAGGTCCTGGGCTGGTGTGGAGGTGAAGATGCTGGTATGGAGGTGAAGATGCTGGTGTGGAGGTGAAGATGCTGGTATGGAGGTGAAGATGCTGGTGTGGAGGTGAAGATGCTGGTGTGGAGGTGAAGATGCTGGTGTGGAGGTGAAGATGCTGGTGTGGAGGTGAAGATGCTGGTGTGGAGGTGAAGATGCTGGAATGGAGGTGAAGATGCTGGTATGGAGGTGAAGATGCTGGTGTGGAGGTGAAGATGTTGGTGTGGAGGTCCTGGGCTAGTGTAGAGGTCCTGGGCTGGTGTGGAGGTGAAGATGCTGGTGTGGAGGTCCTGGGCTGGTGTGGAGGTGAAGATGCTGGTGTGAAGGTGAAGATGCTGGTGTGGAGGTGAAGATGCTGGTGTGAAGGTGAAGATGCTGGTGTGAAGGTGAAGATGCTGGTGTGGAGGTGAAGATGCTGGTGTGAAGGTGAAGATGCTGGTGTGGAGGTGAAGATGCTGGTATGGAGGTGAAGATGCTGGTATGGAGGTGAAGATGCTGGTATGGAGGTGAAGATGCTGGTGTGGAGGTGAAGATGCTGGTGTGGAGATCCTGGGCTGGTGTGGAGGTGAAGATGCTGGTATGGAGGTGAAGATGCTGGATGTGGAGGTCCTGGGCTGGTGTGGAGGTGAAGATGCTGGTATGGAGGTGAAGATGCTGGTGTGGAGGTGAAGATGCTGGTATGGAGGTGAAGATGCTGGTGTGGAGGTGAAGATGCTGGTGTGGAGGTGAAGATGCTGGTGTGGAGGTGAAGATGCTGGTGTGGAGGTGAAGATGCTGGTATGGAGGTGAAGATGCTGGTATGGAGGTGAAGATGCTGGTATGGAGGTGAAGATGCTGGTGTGGAGGTGAAGATGCTGGTATGGAGGTGAAGATGCTGGTATGGAGGTGAAGATGCTGGTGTGGAGGTGAAGATGCTGGTGTGGAGGTGAAGATGCTGGTGTGGAGGTGAAGATGCTGGTGTGGAGGTGAAGATGCTGGTGTGGAGGTCCTGGGCTAGTGTGGAGGTCCTGGGCTGGTGTGGAGGTGAAGATGCTGGTATGGAGGTGAAGATGCTGGTGTGGAGGTGAAGATGCTGGTATGGAGGTGAAGATGCTGGTATGGAGGTGAAGATGCTGGTGTGGAGGTGAAGATGCTGGTGTGGAGGTGAAGATGCTGGTGTGGAGGTGAAGATGCTGGTGTGGAGGTGAAGATGCTGGTGTGGAGGTGAAGATGCTGGTATGGAGGTGAAGATGCTGGTATGGAGGTGAAGATGCTGGTGTGGAGGTGAAGATGTTGGTGTGGAGGTCCTGGGCTAGTGTAGAGGTCCTGGGCTGGTGTGGAGGTGAAGATGCTGGTGTGGAGGTCCTGGGCTGGTGTGGAGGTGAAGATGCTGGATGTGGAGTTCCTGGGCTGGTGTGGAGGTGAAGATGCTGGTGTGGAGGAAAAGGGCTGGTGTGGAGGTCCTGGGCTGGTGTGGAGGTCAAGATGCTGGTGTGGAGGTGAAGATGCTGGTGTGGAGGTGAAGATGCTGTTGTGGAGGTCCTGGGCTGGTGTGGAGGTGAAGATGCTGGTGTGGAGGTCCTGGGCTTGTGTGGAGGTGAAGATGCTGGATGTGGAGGTCCTGGGCTAGTGTGGAGGTCCTGGGCTGGTGTGGAGGTCCTGGGCTGGTGTGGAGGTGAAGATGCTGGTATGGAGGTGAAGATGCTGGTGTGGAGGTGAAGATGCTGGTGTGGAGGTGAAGATGCTGGTATGGAGGTGAAGATGCTGGTATGGAGGTGAAGATGCTGGTATGGAGGTGAAGATGTTGGTGTGGAGGTCCTGGGCTAGTGTGGAGGTCCTGGGCTGGTGTGGAGGTGAAGATGCTGGATGTGGACGTCCTGGGCTGGTGTGGAGGTGAAGATGCTGGTATGGAGGTGAAGATGCTGGTGTGGAGGTGAAGATGCTGGTGTGGAGGTGAAGATGCTGGTGTGGAGGTGAAGATGCTTGTGTGGAGGTGAAGATGCTGGTATGGAGGTGAAGATGCTGGTATGGAGGTGAAGATGCTGGTATGGAGGTGAAGATGCTGGTATGGAGGTGAAGATGCTGGTGTGGAGGTGAAGATGCTGGTATGGAGGTGAAGATGCTGGTATGGAGGTGAAGATGCTGGTGTGGAGGTGAAGATGCTGGTGTGGAGGTGAAGATAGTGGTGTGGAGGTGAAGATGCTGGTGTGGAGGTGAAGATGCTGGTATGGAGGTGAAGATGCTGGTGTGGAGGTGAAGATGCTGGTGTGGAGGTGAAGATGCTGGTATGGAGGTGAAGATGCTGGTATGGAGGTAAAGATGCTAGTATGGAGGTGAATATGCTGGTATGGAGGTGAAGATGCTGGTATGGAGGTGAAGATGCTTGTATGGAGGTGAAGATGCTGGTATGGAGGTGAAGATGCTGGTGTGGAGGTGAAGATGCTGGTGTGGAGTTGAAGATGCTGGTGTGGAGGTGAAGATGTTGGTGTGGAGGGTCCTGGGCTAGTGTAGAGGTCCTGGGCTGGTGTGGAGGTGAAGATGCTGGTGTGGAGGTCCTGGGCTGGTGTGGAGGTGAAGATGCTGGATGTGGAGTTCCTGGGCTGGTGTGGAGGTGAAGATGCTGGTGTGGAGGAAAAGGGCTGGTGTGGAGGTCCTGGGCTGGTGTGGAGGTGAAGATGCTGATGTGGAGGTCCTGGGCTGGTGTGGAGGTCAAGATGCTGGTGTGGAGGAAATGGGCTGGTGTGGAGGTCCTGGGCTGGTGCGGAGGTGAAGATGCTGGTGTGGAGGTCCTGGGCTTGTGTGGAGGTGAAGATGCTGGATGTGGAGGTCCTGGGATAGTGTGAAGGTCCTGGGCTGGTGTGGAGGTCCTGGGCTGGTGTGGAGGTCCTGGGCTGGTGTGGAGGTCCTGGGCTGGTGTGGAGGTCCTGGGCTGGTGTGGAGGTGAAGATGCTGGTGTGGAGGTCCTGGGCTGGTGTGGAGGTGAAGATGCTGGTGTGGAGGAAATGGGCTGGTGTGGAGGTCCTGGGCTGGTGTGGAGGTGAAGATGCTGGTGTGGAGGTCCTGGGCTGGTGTGGAGGTGAAGATGCTGGATGTGGAGGTCCTGGGCTTGTGTGGAGGTGAAGATGCTGGATGTGGAGGTCTTGGGCTAGTGTGGATGTCCTGGGCTGGTGTGGGGGTCCTGGGCTGGTGTGGAGGTCCTGGGCTGGTGTGGAGGTCCTGGGCTGGTGTGGAGGTCCTGGGCTGGTGTGGAGGTGAAGATGCTGGTGTGGAGGTCCTGGTCTGGTGTGGAGGTCCTGGGCTAGTGTGGAGGTCCTGGGCTGGTGTGGAGGTGAAGATGCAGGTGTGGAGGTCCTGGGCTGGTGTGGAGGTGAATATGCTGGTGTGGAGGTCCTGGGCTGGTGTGGAGGTGAAGATGCTGGTGTGGAGGTCCTGGGCTGGTGTGGAGGTGAAGATGCTGGTGTGGAGGTCCTGGGCTGGTGTGGAGGTGAAGATGCTGGTGTGGAGGTGAAGATGCTGGTGTGGAGGTGAAGATGCTGGTGTGGAGGTGAAGATGCTGGTGTTGAGGTCCTGGGCTGGTGTGGAGGTGAAGATGCTGGTGTGGAGGTCCTGGGCTGGTGTGGAGGTCCTGGGCTGGTGTGGAGGTGAAGATGCTGGTGTGGAGGTGAAGATGCTGGTGTGGAGGTGAAGATGCTGGTGTGGAAGTGAAGATGCTGGTGTGGAGGTGAAGATGCTGGTGTGGAGGTCCTGGGCTGGTGTGGAGGTGAAGATGCTGGTGTGGAGGTCCTGGGCTAGTGTGGAGGTCCTGGGCTGGTGTGGAGGTGAAGATGCTGGTGTGGAGGTCCTGGGCTGGTGTGGAGGTGAAGATGCTGGTGTGGATGTCCTGGGCTGGTGTGGAGGTGAAGATGCTGGATGTGGAGGTCCTGGGCTAGTGTGGAGGTATTGGGCTAGTGTGGAGGTCCTGGGCTAGTGTGAAGGTCCTGGGCTAGTGTGGAGGTCTTGGGCTGGTGTGGAGGTGAAGATGCTGGTGTGGAGGTCCTGGGCTAGTGTGGAGTTGAAGATGCTGGTGTGGAGGTCCTGGGCTAGTGTGGAGGTCCTGGGCTAGTGTGGAGGTCCTGGGCTAGTGTGGAGGTCCTGGGCTAGTGTGGAGGTCCTGGGCTAGTGTGGAGGTCCTGGGCTAGTGTGGAGGTCCTGGGCTAGTGTGGAGGTCCTGGGCTAGTGTGGAGGTCCTGGGCTAGTGTGGAGGTCTTGGGCTGGTGTGGAGGTAAAGATGCTGGTGTGGAGGTCCTGGGCTAGTGTGGAGGTTCTGGGCTAGTGTGGAGGTCCTGGGCTAGTGTGGAGATCCTGGGCTAGTGTGGAGGTCCTGGGCTAGTGTGGAGGTCTTGGGCTGGTGTGGAGGTGAAGATGCTGATGTGGAGGTCCTGGGCTAGTGTGGAGGTCCTGGGCTAGTGTGGAGGTCCTGGGCTGGTATGGAGGTGAAGATGCTGGTGTGGAGTTGAAGATGCTGGTGTGGAGGTGAAGATGCTGGTGTGGAGGTCCTGGGCTGGTGTTGAGGTGAAGATGCTGGTGTGGAGGTGAAGATGCTGGTGTGGAGGTGAAGATGCTGGTGTGGAGGTCCTGGGCTAGTGTGGAGGTCCTGGGCTAGTGTGGAGGTCCTGGGCTAGTGTGAAGGTCCTGGGCTAGTGTGAAGGTCCTGGGCTAGTGTGAAGGTCCTGGGCTAGTGAGGAGGTCCTGGGCTAGTGTGGAGGTCCTGGGCTGGTGTGGAGGTGAAGATGCTGGTGTGGTGGTCCTGGACTGGTGTGGGCACACGAGGTCTGCGGTTGTGAGGCCGGTTGGAGACGGCTTATGGTAGAGAACTGAACAAGTCACGGGCAACAGACTAAACGCATAATATACATGTGCACGCCGTCAGCGTTTTCACAGATTCACGGTTTTAAGTTTACACGAAGATAACGTTTTTTTTTCAAAACTTTTTTTTCATTTTTCAAAACTTGCACCTTGGAACTTGTTTCAAAGTGTGTGTTCTCGAGCACCAAACGTCCAGAACACATTAAATATTTGTTTCTGTTCTCAGTTAAAATGATGTCGCGTAACCGGCTCCTAAGTTAATCACTAATGATCTTTATAACGGAAGTGAATCAATCAAAACTAACTTTATCTGGACAATAACTTTTTTCTAGATCTGCTGTAAAGCCTAAACACTGTTACTGTAATCTCCTGTTACTGTAATCTCCTGTTACTGTAATCTCCTGTTATCACTGTAAAGCTGCTGTGAAACAATATATATGGTTAAAAGCGCTGTATAAATGGAGACTTGACTTGATGTGAAAACACAATCACATATCAGAAGGTTAGGAAGGAATCACATATATATGTATTCATGTATGCAAGCATGTATATTCTTTTGTAGTGAAGTCAGTAAAAATGTTGGCAGGGCAAGTGGAAATGAGAACTACTGGCCTGCCGAAAACATCTCTTCACAATGAGCTCTCTGTTGTACAAACCTGATCCTCACATTACCACAACTATCACTGTCCTATAAATAACAGCTAAAGCCCACAGATAAAACATACACAAATACATACATATCAAAAGGGTTATGCATGATTACAGTGAGCGGTGGCCCACCTACAGATTCCAGCGCGAGAGTGTGTGTGTGTGTGTGTGTGTTTGCAGGGATGCTGGTCTCTCCTTTGACCTGCTGAATAATGCATGATGTTCAGTACCTGTATGAGAGAGAGAGGGAGTGTGTGTGTGTGTGTCCGGCGGGACGATCCGGGGCAGAGGCGAGCCGCGGGGATATTGGCGGATATAAGGTGAGCAGCTGTGCACATGAAAGATGGACCAAGAACCCTGGAGAGAGAGAGAGACGTAAGTGCTAGCGTTCGTGCACTTTACTGTTTCTGTGTGTGTGTGTGTGTGTGTGTGTGTGTGTGTGTGTGTGTGTGTGAGTGAGAGAGAGAATTATCTATTCACACACGAGAAGATTTCTGAGCCTAAAGCATTTTCTCTACCTGCATTTTTAAACAAACACACTCGACAGACTCTAAAACACTAGCGAGCCCTACCTAGACAGCACCTGTAGGCCTCACGAGTCGCTCCCTTCTTATGGCCAGAATGACATGTACCTTCACAGAGAAGGCAATCCCATAATGCACTGCAAGAAGATCGGTGGAATGGTGGATGAGTCAAAGAATGTAATACTATTATAAATAGGCTATTGACCCGAATCTGATCATTTTAAATGTAAATAGATATACAATAAATAAAAT
>JARPMJ010009036.1:0-30154 GCA_033366665.1 Phoxinus dragarum | reverse complement strand
CCAGCAATCTAAACTTTAGTTTTAGATTCTGAATCAAGGTTTAAAAAATGAATAGCCAGAAGAATCACAAAGATCTGCTGTCTGTTCAGAAATAAACTTCTCAAAATCTTCATTGAAGGTGTTTCTACTATTTCTTCATTGATAGCTGATTCTTTTTTGCTTCTGTCGAGAGAGAAGAGAGTCAGTGTGACAGAAAGAAGTCAGTCTCTTTCTGGAATGTGTTGTAAGAGGGTGGAGTTTCTGATCACCTCTGGGTGTGTTAAAACAGGTCAGACAGGAACATCAGGGTTTCTTCAGGTTAAAGGCACCCTATGTAACTTTTGGTCCCCAAACTGCACGCATTTTGCAGAAGAACATTGTTTTAGTTGTGCTTCAGCTCTGCATGACTGTGCGGATGAATAGGGTTCTCCTACTGCTCATAAAACATGCTAGGCTTAAGAGATAAAAATCAGTTTAGAAAGCTGACTAGCTGAAGACGTTAATGTAGCTTTAACCATTAAAGACATAGTACTTCCTTGAAAATAAATTCCAGCACAGCGCATAGCCTATGTTAGAAAGCTACATATGCAATTTATCTGTTCAATAAAATACCTTACTCACCTGTTGAGTAAAAAACATCATCGCCAAGTCAGTTTTAACAACATTTCAAATCCATCAGTTCTCTCTATCTATGGAAAGCCAAACCAATGTTGATTCTTGTTTTATTACGAGCTCTGCAGACTCTCCTCTGTTCCGCGTTTGTTTACGACGGATGATTCCCCGGAGGTTCGAGACTTAGGCTGAATTGAAAATTCGCCTTTGGCTAAGCCACACCCTAGAATGTAGATTGACCAATCACAGCGCAGCAAAGAACGAGCTCCCACAGAGGTCCGACACTTTTTCACAGCGCTCCATTGACTTTAACACAGGCGTCTCATATTTTTGGTCTCGGCAGGCTATTACCGTCGTAGTTTTATCAAAAATATGGTTAAGCGTTGTGCCTGGGGCATTTGTAACACAGATACGCGTTTCCCAGAGAGGTTGGAGGGGGGTGTCCGTTTTTTTCCCTTCCCAAAACCAGAGTCAAATCCTGACAAGTGTCGCCTTTGGATTAAACTGTGTGGACGTCCTCAGTCAGCGAAACCCCTCAAGATCAACAAGCTCACTTTTGCTCTAAGATACATTTAACTGTTAACCTTACTGTGAAGTTATACTAGTTACACAGTTTTATGCTGGTTTAGGTTATGATTTCTGTTCTCTGCCCTAATTGTTGATACGCTAGCACACGCTGCTAATAAATACAACTTTATACTTGCGTAGTCCGTTTGCTTTGTAATAACGATTATAGAAGTGAATAGAGACCTACCCAGCTTTGCATGAACAGTGTTGCTCCTTGATATTGTGAGTCCCAGCCTCCGTCTCCATTAGGATATGCGGTGATTAATTTTTTGACTGACCATTATGCTTTTGCCTCTATTTGGATGCCTTGTTGTTCCTTGCGTTTCACCGGTATGTCTTGAATATAGCCTTCAAACACACACTGCAGACACTTTTGCCTACTTCTATCGGACACTTTATTTGCTGCTTTATAAAAGTTTGATAAAAGTTCAGCAGGAAGAGCCGTCACAGCATAAGCCATGTTGATAACAACCCAGAGCCCAGATGAAGTTGTCGGACGTAGCAACAGTAACTAAGGGGGGTGGGGCTTAGCCAAAGGTGAATTGCATACTTCCCTACTATAAAGGCGAAAAAGAGTGCAACAAAACAACACTGTAAACCCGAATGAGTTGACAAAACTCAAAATATTTAACTTTTTTTTAAGGCAATCAATTGCCTCAAATTTCAAAGTTTAAGTAAGCAGAACTAGCAGATTTTTATTGTTCTTATCTTGAAATGTTTGAATACACTAATACATAAAATTAACTTTAAACTTTTATGTAACCTCAATGTCACAATTTTATTAATATAAGTTTAGCCAGCTTTAACAAGCTAATCTGCTAACTTTCTAATATGGGTTTAGGGTTTTAGGGTTTACAGTGAATTATGAGACAAAGTAATCTCCGCAGTACTGTGAACGTGTTCGTGCCTATAGAGAGAAATGCACCATTCATTTTGATCACATAGTCAGAGAGTATTTGTTTTCGATTCTAATTGGTTTGTTTAACAGTACGCATTTCAAGCTCCATATGCCTGAGGGCCATTTATTAATATGTTCATATAGTTATTAATATATTCATAAAGTAATTAATATGTTCTTACAGTTCTAAGTATATATGTAATAGTTAATTAGCTGTTGTTATGTAGTCAGACAGAAAGTCACTCGCCTATGGTTAGGACCCAGACGGTGCTAAGAATGCAGATGCTGACGCAGTTTACCCACTAAGCAAAATGATATCAAAAAGACATCTTTTCAACGTCTTTGTCACAAAAGTCGTAAGTTGAAAAGACGTCCAACTGAGGAGCCAAAATGCAAGTTTTTATGACGTCTTTTTTTGACATGTTCTGCAAGTCTGATATAGACGTTCATGGATCCTCCGTACAATATTAAATCAAATGTGGACATTGTGGACATATTTTCAACATCATTTATGGTCTCATTTAGACCATTTATACTGTTTCTGGACCAAAAAACACATGCATTAATACATGCATTAAATTAAAACTCATGTTTATTTCAATGTAAATTCCTTACATTGTTTAGATGAGGTTTAGATGTTGATATTTGTTTCGTTTTAAATCACCATTGTGGTCATCAGTGTTTGCTTTAGTTGGGCTCTATGCCCGCCTGGGCCCCTGCTTTTAAAATTCCTGATATAAACCTGGATCAAATTAGTGGGATTGCGTGAACTTCAATTACCTTTTATGAAACCGCTTTAGCCTCACCTTATTTGTTAGGTTTATTCAAGTCGGGTTTTGGAGTTTAATCTCCACTTTTTTTAGCAACTTTTATGGAACAACCCTCTCGACTGTGTTTCCCAAAATCATCGTAAGCTTAATTTGGTCATACATATCATTTGTTGCAATTGTTCTATGATCAAGTTAGGCTTACCACTGTCTTAATCTTATCACTTTTTCTTTCTTGTCGTGTAGCAACATTAACAACTTTGCATATAAAAGCTATAAAGCTCTTCTTTTCTATACAATCAATGTGTTCTCAACTTTACACTTGTGATTGCATTGCTGCTTTGGGGTTGCTGGCCTTTCTGGCTGAGATGTCCTGTCTGAACTCTGGGGTACTGAATACCTTGAAAATATTTTCCTGATCCTCTATTATTCTATTTTGTTTGATTTCATAACTGCCAATACCCTTTAATGCCTCTGCATATGTCACCTTATTTACAACCTTGTACCTCTGTACTTCTTTAGCTTGTTTCTGAACTACACATCCAGCATATTATGCAACACTATGCTCACCTCCACAATTGCAGTATTTTAACTTAACATCCTTTTTACACTTTCCATAGTCGTGTTCTCCTCCGCATTTTGCACACCTTTGTCTCCATTTACATTGTTGTGCTGTATGTCCCATTCTCTGACATTTGAAGCAGAGTTGTGGAATATATTCCCTAACTTTGTAGTCAATCCATCCCATTTGGACTTCAGAAGGTATCATCTTTTCAAAAACAAGTAGCACAGACAAACTATCTGGGGCCTGTTTCAGAAAGGAGGTTAAGTGAAAACTCTGAGTATGTTAACCCTGAAATGAGGGAAACTCTGGGTTTTCCGTTTCAGAATGGGAGGTATGTCAAACCCGAGAAAGCAGAGTAAGTCAAGCCTGTTTCTGAAAGAGAGGTAACTTATACTCAGAGTCAGTTACCATGGCAACTTACTCTGTGAACCTAACCTGGTGGGGAGCAGGTTTTCTTTGGTAAACCCAGAGTTTCTTGCGGTCTCCTCCCCTTTTTTAAAGAGGAAGCGGTGTTTAAACACCTCATTCATTCTTTCTGTACATTTATTCATTGCTGTTTTTACTGTTGTTTTTTCAAAAAAAAAAAAAAATTATAAGATGAATATAACTCCTTAACTGGCAAATGAAAATACAGAAGATTAGAGTTACATCATGTAGTTCTAAACAAATTCAGAATTAAACTGTGGAATTTACTGAAAATCACTGCAGTGTGTTCATCTGTGCACCAGAAGTTGATGGACCCTGGGGGGTATATATTATAAATATATTATATTAATAATGTTATTATTAATAATGTTATATTAATAAACATTATATTAATAATATTATATTAATATTTAACATTACCTCTGGCCTCTCTGTGGCAGCAGAAACTGTTTCTTCATCCCCATCATTCTGTGAAGATGAGCATTTGGTTGAGAACACTTTATAATAGGCCTACTATTTGTCATAATTTCTGGTGTGTTGAGTCGGCTACTTACAACTGCCTGGGGTTGTGTTGGGACAGGAGGCTCCAAAAGACAGATATTAGATATTATTATCAGAATCTGTTGGGACCAACGAAAAACCCAACCCAAAGTAAAATAAATGAAAATATCAAAAATACCCCATATAAAAAAAATAACATGTCAAATGTTTGTAAAGTCAGGGTGCCTACACCCATGATATGCTCAAGCCTTACCTGATTGAATTATGTTTTTATTTAATTTTCAGCTGCTGCCACGTTCTTTTAATGCCTGCAGGATTGCACATAGCCTACATGCAAATTCAAATTAGGTAGAATAACTGTTCTTCCAGTTTCACCTCTGATATTATAACAGTTGGGTAAGTTACTCTAAAATAGTTATTAATTACTACTACAAATGACATCTTCAACAGTGTAATTAGATTAATGTAATAATTACTATCTTTAGAAAGTATTGGTCTACTTATTATTAATTAGGTCCCATATCAACCTCAACCACTTGAACAATACAACGAGGAGAGACATGAAACTGCACTTCTAATGCTTTCAAATTAACAATATACAAATGTATGAATTATTCTTGAATTGACCAAAGTGTGTAGAGGGAGGTTACATTCAAAATATACCTTTTAAAAATGTATGTTAAATCCACTATTGTTTTATACAGAATTGTTCTATAGTCTATGCAGTAGCCTATTTAATGTAATTATAATACATCAGATTTTATTTTAAATTACAGAAGAATTAAGAGTAATCCCTTTAATTAAATTACAATATTTAGATTACTTGGTAATTAATTACACCCAACACTGTATAACAGTAATTCCTCTTTGTGTCTGGCGCTGTTGCCATGGTGACTCATGATATCTGTGCTCCATTGATAATGGCTTTTTATAGTTGTGGTGCACACGCTCAACTCAGAGTCAGTCAACTTAGAGTTGATTGAACTAACTCATTTCAGCTGATCTGTAACCGAAAACTCAGAGTTTCCCATCTCAGGGTAAGTCAACTCAGAGTTCAAGTTTTAACTCAGAGTTGGTTGAACCTCCTTATTGAAACAGGCCCCTGTTTTAACACCACTGTTGTTAGTTTTGAGTCTTTTAGCTTCTACTTTTCGACCTTTTATCGCTTTCTTCACATCATGGACATTTCCAGCGGTACATGTGAAATCCCTCCTTTTAACATTTTATTTTCTCTTTTCTTCAGTGATTCTGCTTGTTATCATCAGGTGTCTTCAATAATCAAACAATCATCACCCAATTAATCAGAAAATGATCTAAATAACTCTAACACTGCTTCAGTGTTAGACCACCCCACTTCTAACCACCCTGCTGGTGGTTCCCATATAAACACAAAGCAGTGTTAATTTAACACTGGGGATTTTGCTGTGTGAGGAGTTGAGAATGCTGTGTTGAGGTGAATATAAATACGCTTGAAATATTCTGTGCATTTTCACATTTTTGCATTTTGCAAGTAGAAACAGCTTTAAGTCAAATATTGCTAGTAGTTTTCACAATTAATTGCAATGAAACTGCAAATAACATTCAAGTAAACTTTTTTTTTTTTTAAGTAGAAAGATTAAAATAGTATTTTCTTGTAAAATGCTATCAAATCTTTGTTTTATCCACAACTTTTTACAATGTGTAAGGAGAACTAACAGTGTATAAATTAATGGATTAAAAATGTTCTACTAATATATTTTGTTTAAATCCCTGCCCAGCATCTGTTGTTTTTCAGAAGATTTTTCATATTTGTAATCATCAGAATGAGGAGCACATTTCTTCTGTTGAGTCTTCTGATTGGTGCTCAGACCTTTCATATTTTACAAAAGCCAAACTCTAAAAGTCATCAGGACATCACAAGACTGGCCATCCTGCGTGCGACTGGAAAGGTCTGCGAGAGTGTTGACACGGGCTTCAAAACGGTACGAATATACTTCTATAATGTACAGAAATATGTTGCGCTCTAGCAGAGCCACAAGTGTGACATTTTAACAATGATTGTGTTTGGTTTTAAAAGTTAAAATAGACATAAGCTTCTATCATAATGTTCAAACTGCTAGATGTAAAGTAGTAGAGGTCAGTTTTACTTTAAATGGCATCAATATTATAATTCAATTTATGTAATATACTTCTGGTCACCTTTACTGTTTAAGACTGTTTAATGAAGACAAGATTCCACAGAAACCCAACATGTTTCATCATCATGTCAAATCATTTTGATCATCATCATCATAAAAAAAGGGATTTTTTTCCAAAGACTATAGATGTACAAAGATGGTGCACTCATAAATGGGAGAAAGTGCGACGTGCAATATGGCGGAATAAGTCCCGCCTTCTAAGTAAAAGAGCCAATCACTGATTGCGTCACTGCAGCTGCCGTTAGAATCTCCGGTTGCTATAGAAACAGTCAAGCTGCGTCCGAAATCTCGTACTGTCTGAGTAGGCACTACATTTGAATTTGAACTTACTTCGTGGCTGTTAAAAAAGTATGTTCTATATAGCATGAATGCGTGATGTATGAATGTAATCCGGGAGACCCACTACATCCGCCATGTTATCGTTATCACGTGACATTATCATGTGACCAGCGTCAGTTGCGTCCAGCACCTCCATTCATAAATCCTCTCCAGTAAAGCGTCCATCGAATGCACACTTCAGAATCTCGCCGGAAGTAGAAGGTCATCCGGGGACTTTTCACCCACGGTTTTTCGAAAACTGTGTGTTTTGACTTACTCTGTTGGCGTACTGTTTTTTGCATACTATATAGTAGGGATATATTCGATTTCGGACGCATGATTTCATAATTTGAGGTTTAGAAACAATTAATGAGAGTTGTTGTCAGATTTCATTGGTGATTTCAAATATTAAATTTATTCATAAGCTTGGAGTAGGCAATGAACTATATAAACAGTAAGAATGTGAGTGTGTGTGTGTGTGTTTGTTTTACTTCGTTCAACACAGCCACTCCCACTGGACTCCCAGACGCTGGCAGAGGCCTGCAATCGAAAACACTTTGCAAGTCGCTTTGAAACGGGCATTAGAATTATCTCATTTTACAATGTGATGAGAGATATAGCAAACATTCCTGGTAATCATCCGGAAGAACATTTTGACAATGAAAAATTTCAGGAGGGAAAACAATCAATAACCAGTCGAATGAAGGCCATCACAGAATACATAGAAAAAGAGGAATTTGATGAAGCAAGAGAGGAGCTTGGGAAAGTCCTCCACACTTTACAGGTGAGCGAAAGCTTCATCATTGCTCTGAATGAGAATCATGCTAATATGATATAGAAGTATTCATTTATGAGATCTATATGACCAACAGATTTCAGTTAAACTGCAGAGATAGTTACTAAAGAGATCATATGAACTGAAAGTTTGAACATCTGTTTATTCACACGTGTCGTTTGATAAATGAAAGGATTTCTACAGTCACAGTGACTGGATTGAGCTGAATTACACCAATCCCTGCACTGCCCTGATCAATCCAGAAGAAAACATACCCAACGCTGCAAGTAAGTGTGTGTCTGTGTGTGTGTCTGTGTGTGTGTGTGTGTGTGTGTGTGTGTGTGTGTGTGTGTGTGTGTGTGTGTGTGTGTGTGTGTGTGTGTCTGTGTGTCTGTGTGTCTGTGTCTGTGTCTGTGTCTGTGTCTGTGTCTGTGTCTGTGTCTGTGTCTGTGTCTGGGCGGATGGATGGATCGGGCCGAATTTTTCTGCCCACCTAATAGGTGCTTAAACTTCATTGGCCAATGGCGGCCATGGCGGTCACACATGGGGCTTTGGGCCAAGACACTGCATACCAAATTTCAAGTCAATCGGACAAACGGTCAGGTGTTTATATGTTTTTTTTTCTGTGTTATAGCGCCACCATGTGGCCAATTGACGAGTTTTTTTTATCGTGACCTCAGATTGGCCTCCTACACATGTGTACCAAGTTTTATGAATAAATCTCATCTACTTCTCGAGTTATAGGCATTTAAGTAAAATAGGCTCCTCCCACAACGTTCATTTTGCGCCCCCTAGCGACCGAGAATCGATAATTCAACTTTTTTTTCCGATAATTATTGATCTTTTTTTTTTTATTTATTTTTTTTATTTTATTATTTATATAGCACAGTTTAATACAACTCGCGTTGCCCAAAGTGCTTTACAGTCCACAAAATAAACAGCACAGAACAAAAGGGATAAATAGAAAAACACATAGCCTAACACACATAGACAATAAGCAGTTTACAGTTTTTTTGCATAGGAATTTAAAAGATATTGCTTCAGCATTGGTTTGAACATGTATAAGGATGTGACTGATCTAATGGACATAGGAAGGTCATTCCACAGTTTAGGACCTACTCGAGAAAAGGCTCTGTCACCTCTATGTTTATACTTTGTCCTGGTAGTGCACAGCAGTTGTTTGTTCTCCGATCTCAGGGATCTAGGAGGGGTATAAAGAGTGACCAGGTTTGACAGATAAACTGGAGCTAGATTGTGCAGCGCCTTAAAAACCAGTACCAGGATCTTGTAGATAATTCTGAAACGTACTGGCAACCACTTAAGTGAAATTAGAAGTGGAGTCACGGCATCATATTTTTTTGCTGACTTTAACATTTTTGCTGCCGCATTTTGGACTTTCTGAAGACGCATAATTGCTCCAGTATCCACACCGAGATAGAGGGAATTACAGTAATCCATTTTTGAAAAAACAATGGATATGATAGCTTTCTCGAAATCAGAGCTAGAAAGAAACGGTTTCGTCTTAACTAATAGCCGTAGATTGAGAAAACATGACCTCACCACAGAGCTGATTTGCTTGTCCAGTTTTAAATCACTATCTAAAACAAATCCCAAATTTTTAACCCTAGGCTTTACAAAATTACTAAGGGAAGTTTTATTTATGCACTGAATCACGTCAAGTTTTTTTGGACCAAAAACAATGACATCGGTTTTGTTCTCATTTAATTTCAGAAAATTTGCGGCCATCCATTTCTTAACGTCATTTAGACATGCTAATAAAATATCGAGAGAGTTTGAATTTAGTTCTTTCACAGGCAGATAAATCTGCGTGTCGTCGGCGTAACAGTGAAAAGACACTTTATGTCTCCGAAAAATCTCCCCCAGAGGTAACATGTAAAGGGAAAAGAGAATTGGCGCAAGAATTGATCCTTGCGGAACTCCCTGATGAAGAGGACCTCTTGCAGAATTACGACCCCCAAAACTAACAGAAAAAGATCTCTCTGTGAGGTAAGATTCAAACCACTTGAGCACATTTCCCTTTAGGCCGACCCAGTGTTCTAACCGATTTATTAAAATCTTATGGTCCACCATGTCGAACGCAGCGCTAAGGTCAAGTAAGATTAAAATTACACTCTCACCATTATCCAGTGAAATAAAAATGTCATTTAACACTTTGACCAGCACTGATTCCGTACTATGGCAGGGCTTAAACCCTGACTGGAGAGGCTCGCTAATTGAATTAGCCGAAATATGTGCTTGAAGTTGCTTAAAAATAACTTTTTCTAAAACCTTCGCTAAAAACGGCAAATTTGAGATCGGTCTAAAGTTATTTGGGTCCTCTATTGCCAAATTTTGCCTTTTTAATAGTGGAAAAACTGTGGCATGCTTAAAATCTGCTGGACAGATGCCCTGACTAAGGCATTTGTTAATTAGATTCAAAACTGTAGTGCCTACACTATTAAAAATCTGCTTAAAGAAACGGGGTGACATAGCATCATCTTTAGAAGAAGAAGGCTTAAGATGTAAAACAATGTCCGCCAGAGCTGGAAGAGTAATGAGATGGAATTTGGACCATACTGTGCTACAAGGCACAGCCAGGTCACTAGACGGAGTCACCTGTTTCTGTATTGTAGATTGTAAAACCTTAGCTTTATCATTAAAAAAATTCAAAAAAACTTCACAGTTTAAGATAGATGGATCAGGATGTCTAGCTTGCTTAGGATTTATAACTGAATTTATTGCCTCAAATAAAATCTTAGGATCATTAAAATGTTTGGTAATAGTATCTGAATAATACTTGTGTTTAGCATCTTTGGAGGCCTTTTGAAATTCCTGTAGCGAGTCTCTAAAAATCTCATAGTGGACCTGCAGTTTATCTTTTTTCCACCTCCTCTTAGCTTTCCGAGCATGTTGTCTAGAAGCCCGTAGGGTTTCATTTTCCCAAGGTGCACGTTTAATTTTTCCCCTTTTAACTCTGAGAGGAGCAATATTATCTAAAATACCCATACAAATAGAAGTAAAACCTTTCAACAATTCATCAGCACTTGAGTTCATCAAAGATATTTCAGATAGAGTTGATTCACCATAATCTTTAAATAGAGCAGAAAACTCAGTACTGGTAGAGGAATTAATTTACCTAGACCATATTTTTTCTGGCGGTGACTTTCTCACATTTTTATAGCAACATGCATTGAAAAACACTGATTTATGGTCCGAAAAAGTAACATCATCAATCATAATGTCCTGAATTTGAAGGTTAAACGACAGAACTAGATCTAATGTATGGCCCAACTTATGAGTTGGTCCCTTGACCCACTGTGTCAAATCAAAAGAGTCGATCATATTTTCAAACTCTCTGGAGACCACATCCTGCCCACAGCCCAGATGTACGTTAAAATCACCACTGATTAAAAAGCTGTCGAATTTAGTAATGAGCATACTCACAAAATCAGAGAAGTCATTTACAAAGTCCTTATTAGGCTTTGGAGGACGATACACAAGAGCCACCAACACAGGATTTGCAAACATGATTTGAAACGTTTGAAGCTCAAAGCTATTATAAAGTTCAGTTGAGATCGTCCGGCATCCGAATTCATCTTTAAAAATAGACATAAGACCCCCGCCGCGTCCAGTTAGCCGAGGGGTATTGTAATATGAGTAGCCCAATGGTAAAAGTTCGGATATCGGCGTAAGATCTCCTACCTTTAGCCAGGTTTCCGACAGAAAAAGGAAGTCCAGCTTCTTGTTCACAATGAAGTCCTTGAGAATGAAAGTTTTGTTTCCCACGGAGCGAACATTAAGCAAGAGCATCTGCACAGTAGTTTTTTCTTTACTCATTTGTCGCTCACAGCAAATGGGGCGAAGATTCTGCAGCTCAATACCTCTCGACCAAACTCGTGGCCATCTAGTTTGTCTCATGGAGGCCGGACCAGCAGGAACTATTTGGTGAATCCAGCCACACAAGCCAGTAGGAAGACGCTGACATGGCACCCGGCGTGCGCCTCTCCTATCCGCAGGTGTGGAGAAAGGGCGCAAAGAAGAACTGAATTCTCTGCTAGTCATGGCCCATTTCAGTTTTGCAATGACACCACCGCGTTTTCCTCGCTTTCTCCAGCGACGTCTTCGAGGAACCCTGGGGGAGGTGCGAAACAGGTGTACAGGGATTTTCTCCAGTAGGTGCGGGGGAATAAAGTAAGATCCCTTAAAATCATGTTGAGAAGCGGCATCCACAGTTGCCTGAATCGTTAGTAGTTGGTTCCGATCGTACATAAGCAATGAAGATGCATGTTGAGAGCAACAGGATAGTAGTAGAAAAAACAAAACAAGGACAGACGGAGCAGGTAGACGGCATGCCATGACCATCGGCGCCATCTTTGTGACTCCAGAGAACAGAGATCTTCAGACTCCAGAGAACATTTCTGCGGGTCCCGTCGGGCTTGGGTCGGGTATTCATCCTCTAGGTGCATGTACACACTCAACTATCTTTGTGAGGACCAGTTTGAGTTTTAGACCATTGGAGTGAGGACAAAGAGAGTAAAGTGAGGACATTTTGGCCGGTCCTCACTTTCTGAGACCCCTTTAAAGGCCTGTTTGAGGGTCAAGACTTGGTTTTAGGGATAAGTTTATAATTTAAGGGTAGGTTTAGGGTAAGGGTTCGGCTTAGGCACTTAGTTGTGATGGGTAAGGTTAGGGTAAACTGCTAGAGATTGCATTGTGTCAATGAATGTCCTCATAAAGATATATGTACACGAATGTGTGTGTGTGTGTGCTTATGAAACATGTAAAGCAATAAAACGTTTTTATCTTTCCTCCAGATGAGGACATGGAGACATGTGATGACTCTTCCAATGGACCGTCTGAAAATATTAAGGAAAGCGTTATTAAAGGAAAGTTTCTGACATCAGGATACGCTAGAAGATCCAGACCAAAAGGTAAGAGATTTGATCACAGATTACAGTATATATATATATATATATATATATATATATATATATATATATATATATATATAGGCCTATATATGAACTATACAGTCAAAGGTTTGGATACATCTACTTGTTCTTTGCTATTATGTGTGAAGTGTATTAAACAATCATCACACAGTCAAGAAAACCGTTAGGTAACACAAGTCTCTAAAATCCTGACTTTCATTTTGACAGGAAAGTGCAGCCATGGAGGTTTTCCTGATTATCCCGATGGAATAAATAAGGATTACAGTGATTCCAGTCACGGTTCACTCCATAATAAAGCTGCAAATGTGTCCATTAATGCCAGTGTGCAACTGCTGGAGAAGATCTGGAGGAGCTTGAAAACGGACCCAGCTCTCAACTTCTTCAGGTGGAGGATTTATCAACTTAAAGGAGTTGAAACCATTTTATTAATGATGCAAATCCTGTCAAGACAATACGGGCATTCTGAGAAGTTCTCCGTATTAACTTAATTTTAAAAAAGGCTGTTCCTAAGTCTATTTACCTTCTTATCCTTTACACACTTATTTACATTTGATTAATTGACCATTTTTACAGACTTGTTCCTGATGGTCTTTGTTTCTTCTCTCTCAGACTGATGGGGCTTCATTCAGAAAAGCCAAAGAGTGAATGGAAACCTCTCATTTCTTTCTTTGACTTCAAACTGAGATATTCGGATGCAAGTGAGGATGAGTATGTGGAGGTTTAATGCCGGTGTGCGAAACGGCACATTTAACCTGTGCATTAAATAAGGTTTTCAGATCTCTGTTTCCTGTCATTCATATTTTTCCTCGTGTGATCAATGGGATCATCATTTCTTTATATGTTTAAATCAGAACAAAATAAATGTCAAATGTATTTTGGTAACAGAAAATACCATAGAGGTCAAATGTGTGTTGGAGACTCTTCCACTATTCAGTTTTTTAGGCAAATGTAGTTCAGATATTAATCTTGCTTTCTTGAATGATATGATATTGACTGTCTGCAAATATAGACTACATAGCTGAAGGTAAGTTCAAATACAGTAAAAAGTCAATATTTTTTAAAATGTTACTCTGATCTTCTAAACACTGACATTATTAGCTTCATTTGTTTTTTATACTGTAACAATAGTAAATATTCTTTACTTTCTGTTTTCCAATTTCAGCACAGTTTCTGTCTGGGGTCAGTTTGACTCCAGCAAAAATACACTAGATAATATGTATAATAAATACACATTAAGATCCCATATATTTGGGTTTACCATGTAGGGCCTTACAATAAAGGCTCTATATGGTTCAAATATAGGGCCCCCCAAATATAGCATTCAATTTTTAAAAAGTAATGAGAATCACATTTTCCGTAAGGTTTCCCTTTAGCCCTGTTGTATAGTGTTGGCAATAAAACAAATATTGTTGTCTTATACAATTATTAACAAAATACAATTGCATGACATGTTGATATGTAGGTATGAAGGTTGGTGACACATATTAATATATATATAGTAATTTGATTGTAAAATAGACACGTTGATCTGCTTTATTGGATATCCCATCATGCTTTTAATCAGCGCAGTCGGTGGAGAGCAACTGCGCTCGACTGCAGAATCCGACACGTGTAGTGGTAAGACGGGTAAATCAATGTGTAACCCGTCAGTCATCATCGTGTTAAACCCGCCAATAGCGTGCCAGGTGGATAAGCCAGTTTGTGATTGGTTCCCGCAAATTTATAAATCAAGCAGGATAGAAGAATGTACAGGTTTCCAGCCTGAGCTTCAGGGCCAAATCAATTCGCCGACAGATCGGGCTGGGTTTACCCCGTCTAGGCGAGTGCAGATTGTAGCTAAAATCGTGCAATGTACCCAGCATTATATTACCAAATACCAGCAAAATAAAAAAGCAGGGAATGTAATTAAATATTAACATAAAATTAGAAATAAAAAACATACATATTTATTGTTCAAAATGTAATAATTAAATTAAAAAGATTGAAATAGCCTTGAAATAGGTCTAGCTGAAAAATACCGTAAAAACAGTAATATTGTGAAATATTACAAATTAAAATGAGTTTATTTTATGTGAATATTCAACTGTAATGTATCCAGTGATCATCATTACTCATACAGTCATCATACAGTCTTTAGTGTCACATGATCCTTCAAAAATCATATGCTTCTATTAAAATACTGAGATAAAAAATTTTCAGGACTCATCGACAGAGACAAAGTTCAAAACTGTAAAAAAAAAAAAAAAAAAAAAGTTTGAAAGTACAAAAATATTTTGTAACATTATAAAAACTTTACAGCCACTTTTGATCAATTTAAGTAATGTAATACATCAAAGTGTCATGATTAGAGCATCCCTTAGTTCGTAGTGACCTGGGAATCAGGGATCAGTAAGGCGCAAATTAGCGATCTCTTTTTTTATGATTGTTTTGAAGAAAACCTCCATATTAGGAAATACTTAAATTTGTGATTTTCTTTCACCGTTTGTGAAGCCATCTCGCCGGTGATTCGCATTGCATTCTAGGAACTTTCTCGTAGTCCTCCGTTCGGAGTGTGCCTCTTAAAAAAACTCAGTTTCGAGGGCTATGTAGCCCTACCCCTTCGCCCTACCCCTCTATCGCAACAAGAATCGGGACACCCTACCCCTAGACGTGAATGTGCAAAACTGAGGGTTAGGGCCAAGGGGTGAATTGGGATTGAGCCTAAGTGCTGGTCAGTAAACATTCAGTTGTTGTGTGAAGTCGGGGAGAGCGGGGCGCAACCTAACGCGGGGCTAGTTGTAACACACTTGTTTTAAATACTTCCACACATGCTAGCATGACACAACTTAGTGTATTTGCTGCCATATCAACACTATATCTTTGAAAGCATTTATTTAACCATAGAAAAAGTAAATGTATTACTTATGTTAATCTCAATTTTTTGTGTTTATTTACAATTAATCAAATCTGATACTATTTTAATCTCCAATATGTTATTAACAGTTAAGATAGTTCTTTAATTGCTTTGCTAACTTGCACAGATGGGGCATGTTGTCACACTGCGTTACAATGAGCCCCTATTAGAATTATGTTATTCTATACTTTCATGAATTCTATTGAGAAAGATTGAGAGTCAATGTTTAGAAATGATTCATTATTATTATGTTTTGAAATAGCTGTATAGATGTGTTTCCCAGTGTGTTTGTTGTCAAGCGCAAAAATGTGTTTATTTTTAATTATTAAAAAATAAAAAAATATTTTAGTTTGTCTTTTTATTTATTTATATTATTAGATCAGAAAACATTTTAACCCGTCATATGGTCATGTTACAATGAACCCCACCTATGGGGCATGTTGTCACATTTCACTTCCATTCTTTCAGGGTAAATCAAGAAAAAAGTATACACTGTATTAATGAAACAAAACCACATTGTACTAGACGTGGGAAATTAATGTGGGAAAAAATAAATACTCTGAACCCTAAGTAGGTTTACACAAACTGAGAAAGTCAAAAAGCTTTAGGTTGTGCCCCGCTCTCCCCTATGAGTAGTCGTGTGTGTGACAGCTCATTTCAGGTTTGTTGGTGTAACAGAGAGGCGGACAACAGGAATGCAGGTAATCAATGTTTATTAAATAGATTAAGCAGGCAGAAGGGCAGACTAGAGAGTCTTGATCTTTGCAGGTATATGAAGGCTTGAGGTGAATGGCACGATGAAGGCCGGTAACACAGATGAAGAGGGAGTCAGGTAGTGAATGATGAGACGAGACGTTTGCTGAGTAATGTCTTAATCGCAGTAAGATGGAGCAGAACTCTTCACTCCAGTTTACATGCAATTTTCATTATTCCGATTATTCTCTAAAAAGTATGGTTATTTCACACTCAGATAGGCTTTATCTACTCATATTAAATTCAAAATAATTTTTTATGGATGTACTGGATGTTATTCAGTGCCATGAGGAACATTGCAATGTCGGGTTTGCCTGCACAGTTGTGTTGATGGAGTTTAGCGATTTGGAGAAGAGAAAACTTCAAAATAATTTCACAGAGTTATAGTTGTGTGAAAAACACAGAATGTAGAAACGTGCACATGAACACCGTCAGAGTGGTAATAATGCGATTAAAGTGTGTACATGCCTGTTGACTGCGATTAAAAGCAGCGTACACCACATAGTTTAATGTGATTATGGTGACTACGATTATGAGCTTAATCGCATTCATGTGATGGAAGTATTGTGTTTACATGAGTTAAAGTTGAATCGCAATATTGCTAAATTATAATCGCATTATGAAGGTGCATGTAAACGCATGAGGGTGGGCGAGGTGTGTGCATATGAGTGTCTTGATGAGGTGATGATCAGTGGCAGGTGTATTTGGTTGCTGACTGGGTGCAGGTGAGAACCAAGAGGGATGCTGGGAAATTAAGTCCTGTGTGTGAAGCAAAGAGGACCGTGCACTCGTGACAGCTTAAGCATACAAAGCAGAATATTTCAGCTGCGCCCGGATAAAAAAAAAATAAAGATTCATAAAAGAAAGCGACATAGATATTTGAGAAACATTATTTTTAAATGTCTACGTTTAAATCACCCGTTGCTTCTGGATATCTTGTTTTGAAGCTAATGAAAGGAATATGAGTTTTCCATTCCCCTTTTGGCATTTCCGGATGAAGCCCCATCAGTCTGCAAAAAAAGAAAAGAAAAGGAGGAACAAACACAGTAACTAATAGATCAGTCCTGATTGGCCATGCTCAGCAGGAAAAAAAAACATACATGCACTATGACTCTGTATATAGATAGGATAAATAGTCTTATCAGATTTTAAAAAATATTGGTGATTTATTGGCTGCAGATAACTTAAAACCACTGAAATTCAAGAGACCTTTCAAGAACACTTTTGTATATTATTCGGCAAGTTCATCATATTGTTGATACATTTGACTTTTAAGGCCGTTTTTGTTTAGTTTTGTACAATGCACTTTCGGTCTTGTTGTGGACTTACAAAGGCTGCCACATGCGCGTGTCCGTTAAGTCCGTGAGACCGCAGGGTGTCCAATTTGTCATTTTAGCTCTCAGAAGGGTGCTCGCGAGTGGCCCCATTCGGTCGATTTGCGCCCTCGATGCGCACTTTTGCTAAGCCCGCACTGATGCGAGCTCCGCAGCAGACTTCTTCCCGACAGTCAAAGCGGCGTTACGTCACGAAAGTGCGGACTCAGAGAAGACCGCTAGTTCTTAGGGTGCCATTTGGGACAGGGCCTTTCTGTCTAACTGACACAGTGTTCAAATGTTTGTCTTATTAAGCATTAAAAATCCTTCATAAATGATTGTGACACTGATGGATATCATGTAATCTCAGGACAATTATAATTTAAAGTATAAAACTAATAACACCTCGAAGACGGCAAACTAAGGCTATGTTTACACAGAAACGATCTGAAGAGAAAACGCAAAAGTGGCGTTGCGTTATCACTTTTTATTCTGCGTTTAGACGAGCGTTATGGTGGGGAAATCTGCGTGCATATGGTGACGCTAAAGTGTGTGAAAGTCGATGTAGTGTGCACTCCAGGCGGCTAGGTGGCGATGTGAAGCACTGAAAGTAAAAGAGCCGCTGACACAGTTTTTAATGTTTAATACGGTAAAGCTGCTGCTTTAACCCTCGGTGCTCTTCGCGTGTCGCTCAAAAATTACAGATTTTTTTATTTTTATATTGTCAATGAAATTAATGTTATATTAGTTTGATAATGTTTTGTTATTTTCCTGTACTGGTGCATGCCTGTGACGTAAACACGTACGTGACGCCTTCACGGTTTAGCAGACTTTTGCGTTTTTACCCTTTAGACAGGAATGCGATGGTGAAGCGTTTTTATGATTTCCACACTGCAGGGTGGTTTCACTTTTTTGCATGGTAGCTGACTGGGTGCAGGTGAAAACCAAGAGGGATGCTGGGAAATGAAGTGTGTGAGGGAAGGAGGACCGTGCACTCGTGACAGTTTGAGCATACATAACAGAACGTTTCAGCTGCGCCCGGATAAAAGATTAAAAAAAAGATCAGAAAAGGAGGCGACAGATATTTGAAAAAATGTCTAAAATTGCTGCATGATTAAATAATGAGCTTATGTTCAGAGGTGATCTGTTTGTCATCATTGCTGAGATTCAGGCCCTGTTTACACGAGAACGCTCGCGGGTGAAAACATAAAAATATTTTATCAGATGTGCCTTTCGTTTACACGGCGACGGCGTTTTTGGGGCTTAAAAACGTGAAAAAAGTGAAACGTTTAAGAGAAGAGAAGAAATCTTAAAAACGCTCCACCGTCACGTTCCCGTCTAAAGGGTAAAAACACAAAGTCTGCTAGGGAGAGAAGTAGAAGGAAGGTTGTACGCAGGCGCGCGGACTTGGTGTTGTTGTGTGGCAGTGCTTCACATTGCCACCTAGCCGCCTGGAGTGCACACTACATCGACTTTCACACACTTTTGCGTCACCATACACACGCAGATTTCCCCCCCATAACGCTCGTCTAAACGCAGAATAAAAAGTGATAACGCAGCGCCACTTTTGAGTTTTCTCTTCAGATCGTTTCCGTGTAAACATAGCCTTATACGCTAATTCTTGATGTCTGTGTGTGCCTACATAAAATATTTTTTAGATGTTTTTTTTTTTTGTAATTGATTTGATCATTTGGATTTCATTGAAAAGACTACAAATGGTATGCTCTACAAGGACAGTGCTGCTACAGTCCATAAGGTAAACTTACTCTCAATGAGCTCGGTGATTAAGGTCAAATAACGATTGTTAAAACACAACCAACACCTTTACTATTTGGTCATCTGGCTGTTATAACTCAGGTACAGCAGTCAAACAAAATCTAAATTTAATGATTTAAGGATCAAGAGCCCAACTAAAACACACTGATCAACATAATTATGACTTCAATTATGTTTTTCTCCTTCAGTGATTCTGCTTGTTAACATCAGGTGTCTTCAATAATGCTCAATCATAACTCAATTAATCACTTAAAGGGGTCATGACATGAGAAACTAAATTTGCCTTGATCTTTTGGTATATAAGAGGTATTTGTACCATTAAAACGTCCTGCAAGTTTCATAGCTTAAGACGTCCTCCCCATTATAAACTAATCATTTATTTAATCAAGCTCTAAATGCAGCTCGTTCTGGATCCATGGTAAGAAGTGACATCACGGTACGAAGTGACGTACCAGCGTTTGCATATGACCGCCTCCAGCGCAAGACAACTACGCTTAAAGCGCAAGACAACTACGCTCATTTCGTATCACTGTCGCGCCCGCGCGCCTCACAAGTGTTCAGTCGACGGACAGCGAGTGGGTCTGTGTACAGGGAAATTACGACGCCGCAGATGTTCTGTTCCTGGCTGTGGACAAACAACATCTTTGAATACGCTGCGAAAGATCCAGTCGTCAGGGAAAAATGGATGCACTTTATTTTTTGCGGACGTCTCAGTCACTGCAGTGTTAATGTAAGTGTTTGCTCTATACATTATAAGGATGACTGTTTTGAGAACAAATCCCAATATGATGCTGGCTTTGCCAGAAAACTGTTGCTCAAAGATAAGTCCGTGCCGACTATTCTGGGCTCAACGCAAACTGTAAGTAATGTATTTAAAACTTTAAACTACTTTTTAAATACGCTGAATCCGCAAATGTTCTGGCTGGGGGCGTTAATAATTGATGCATAGGCACTGACGTTAGCCAATCATAACAGTGGGCGTTAACACTGAACTCTTAAAGGGGAAACACCCCCAAAACAGACTGTTTGAATCAGAGGATGAGAAACAGGGTGGGAAAAGGTCATAAATCACTACATTTTAAAAGTTTTTTGTAAAAAAAAAAACTATAGTAATACTATAATTGCACCTAAGGGAACATAATAATAAAATAAAAAAACCCATGTCATGACCTCTTTAATTATCTCAATAACTTTAACACTGCTTCAGTGTTCATTTAACACTCTGCTCAGAGTTGATATAATTCACACTCTCAGTGTTCTTTTAACACTGGGGATTTTGCTGAGCAGTCTTCTAAGATGGCTTTAGGTCAAGTTTGTAAGCCGCTTCTCTGTACCTGCGAAAGTTATTTCCATGGTCTGTGTCTATTTTCTCCCGGATCTTCTCCAGCAGCTGCACACTGGCGTTAATGGCAACATCTGCAGCTTTATTATGAAGTAAACCGTGACTTGAATCACTGTAGTCTTTATTGATACCGTCCCAGCTTCTCCCAATGCCAGTTGTTGCATCAGGAGAACCTCCATGGCTACATTTACCTGTCAGAACGAAAAAATAATAACACTAACAACAATAATAATAATATTCAGTATGATGATTTGAGGTTGCTCATCAATTTTCTTCTATATGAGTTTCTCTTTCCCTTTAACTCACCTGTAATGAATGAAAAAAGTTACCTTTTGGTTTCTTTCCTAACAACAGCTTAAAGTATCCTGATGTCAGAATATGTGCTTCTAAAATATCACTCCGAATTGTAGCCCCACAATCGCCATTTGCACAGTTTGTCATACATGTTTCTTGGTCTCTACCTTGAGGAAATAAGCAAGCAATTATTATTATTATTATTATATCATTATGATTGTTACACACACACACACACACACACACACACACACACACACACACACACACACACACACACACACACACACACACACACACACACACACACACACACACACACACACACACACACACACACTTACTTACCTGCAGGGTTGGGTATGTTTTCTTCTGGATTGATCAGGGCAGTGCAGGGATCGGAGTAATTCAGCTCAATCCAGTTACTGTGACTGTAGAAATCCTTTTATTTGCCAGATAAAACAGGTGCCAGTTAGATTGATGTTCATATGATATATAGCACTTTTCACGTGTGGTTTAAAAGCATATACAGAAATGTATGTCTTGAATTCCTTATAGGCCTAAGTGAACAGCTTTACAGGCAAAAAACATGATTTAAATAATTTCAAGCCTCACCAGTAAGCCAAAAAAGTCTTTAACCAAAATCTACATGTGCTGATGTTTTTCGAAAACGTCTACATCACAAAAAAAAAATATTTAAGCCTAAATGTACAGTAAGATATATTTATTTAATCTATTTGGATTACACAGTAGCCTATAAACTAATTAACTTAATGTGATGAAATTTGCCAGTCATACATCAATGAAACATGCCAGGTTACTGCACTCAAAATATCATAGCATAGTTTATTAGGCTATTAATTTTTTTTTATCTATTTGGTTTCATTTTAATAATCTCTTTTTTTTTATGCATTTAGTCAAATTGCTTAGAATCAGCAGAGATCTGGTTATTCAGGCTAAAAGAACATGGTTGAAATATGACTATAGCAAGCAATATTCAATTAGTTCAAATGTATGAGATTAAAACAAATTGGATTTATGATTATAAACATAAAAACTTGGTTATGTATTTAAAACATTCCATTTTGAAGGGTTGTTTGCACAACCCAGTTTTCAACTAAAAACGTAAAACTTTTTATGCGGTTTGGCCGTTTGTTTACACGACAAGATTCAAAGTTTTGAAAAACGGTCTCCGTGTAAACAACAAAAACATGAATATCTGAAGACGATGACGTCATGCACATGCGTATTACATGTTCAGTCTATAGTGATTCATCGCCATCTAGTGGCCTGGCTGCGTTTTTTCCAGTCGTTTTTGCGAATCCGTGTGAATGGGGGATTGTTTTGACAATGGTGTCGTCTGTATGCGGAAAACTCAAAGGAAAAACCCTATGTTTTAAGCATATCGTTGTTGTGTAAATGTACCCTTAGTAGGCTACTATTACAGTAGGACAGTCTCTGACCAGTTTAATTGACGACTGACGAATATTATCAAATGATCACGTTAGTTTGTTACAACTGTGCAATCCAAATATATGGCAAAATTATATGTAATTCAAATATATAGCCTACATCTTAAATGTAAGTCTAAGGCCCTGTTTACACGAGAACGCTCGCGGGTGAAAACGTCAAAATATTTTGTCGGATGTGCCTTTCGTTTACACGGCAACGGCGTTTTTGGGGCTTAAAAACGCAAAAAAGTGAAACCTTAAAACCTTAAAAACAGTGGAAATCTTAAAAACGCTCCACCATCGCGTTCCCGTCTAAAGGGTAAAAACGGTAAAAACGCAAAAGTCTGCTAGACAGTGAAGGCGTCGCGTACTCGTTTACGTCACAGCATGCGCCAGTACAGGAAGATAACAAAACATTATCAAAGTAAAATAAAGCATTAATTTCATTGACAAAAAAATAAAAAATAAAAATCTGTCATTATTGAGCGACACGTGAAGAGCACCGAGGGTTAAAGCAGCAGCTTTACCGTATTAAACATGAAAAACTGTGTCAGCGGCTCTTTCACTTTCAGTGCTTCACATCGACACCTAGCCGCCTGGAGTGCACACTACATCGACTTTCACACACTTTTGCGTCACCATATGCACGCAGATTTCCCCCCCATAACGCTCGTTTAAACGCAGAATAAAAAGTGAACACAACGCCACTTTTGCGTTTTCCCTTCAGATCGTTTCCGTGTAAACATAGCCTTAGTTGAACATCAACAGAAATTGCACATGCAGCTTTCCCTTTAACTCACCTGTAAAGTGTGCAGGATTCCCCCAAGTGTTTCTCTTGCCTCATCAAATTTCACTTCTCTAACTAACTTTACGATTGTGTCTATTCCCGTGATTATAAGCGCTTTCCCTGCTGTAAATTTTTCATTGTCAAAATGGTGTTTCGCACTCAACATAAATGTACTGTCTGTCATCACGTTGTGGTAAATGATCATTTTGATGGCCTTTTCAAAATTTGTATGGTCATGTCTGCAGGCATTTGCCAGTGTCTCTGAGTTCAGTTGTTCTGGCTGTGTTCCGACATATAGGCAAAAAACAAAACAAAACAGCATTATTATGAATGTTCACTTTTCAAAATGCAATAAATAATAATCTATTGAGCTATGTAAATATAAACATACACTATATGGACAAAACTTTCGAAACACCTATAACCATTACACCAACATGCATTCTAAACACACAGACATTGATATGGAGTTGGTCCCCCCTTCGCAGCTATAACAGCTTCCACTAATCTTGAAATGCTTTCCACAAGATTTTGGAGTGTTTCAGTGGGAATTTTTGCCCATACATCAGGTTTATGAGGTCAGGGCGAGAAGGCCTGGCAATCTCCGTTCCAGTTCATCCCAAAGCTGTTGGATAACTACGATATTTGCACTTTATGCTCAATATTTAGCTGGTTTATTTTGAATCAGTACTATCTACTACTGAAAAGGAAACTATCCCACTTAGCACAATGATGTCTATAAGATGTCTTTTCAGCGTCTTTGTCACAAAAGTCGTACGTTGAAAAGACGTCCACTGAGGAGCCAGAATGAAAGTTTATATGACGTCTTTTTTTTTACGTGTTCTGCACGTCCGATATAAATGTTAATTGAACCTTCTTATAAGGTTAAAACTAGTTCAAATGTGGACATATTTTCAACATCATTTATGGTCTCATTTAGACAATTTATACTGTTTCTGGACCAAATAAACACTCTTAGGATGCATTAAATTAAAAATCATGCTTATTTCAATGTAATTTCCTTTTGTAATTGCTAAGTAACTCACAGACAGTTTGTGTTTGTCCAAAAATCATGAACATAAAAGACACTTCTGTAAATCACACATCTTTGGATCATGAGAGAATGCAGATCTGAAGGAAAGACTTTCTGGCTCACTTGTGCTGAACTTATCACAGACATAAAATACAGATACTTTGACTATTTCTGTCAGACATCTACAGATGATCTTAGTGAGAATTAACAGAGGTTTAGATGTGGATATTTGTTTCATTTGAAGTCACCATTGAGGTGATCAGTGTTTGCTTTAGTTGGGCTCTTGGTCCCCGTTCTTCTTGCTTTGGGTTTTTATTTCCTGCTATAACAGTGTGTTTGTAAAATACAGTTATTGTTGTATTGTAACCCGACAAACAGTATGATTAGGTGGTTGCTAATTGTTTATGATAACTTAAATGTCACAAAATTGGCATCTAAATGGTGTGGTAATATTTGCCATTTATAACCACCCAACTATGTGGAACTGCATTATTGGCACCAATAGCATTAAAATGATAATTTTTCTGAAGGTGTATAAAAAGCATGTGCACATGATGTTCCAGGGCTGCCAACTGTCACGCATTGAGCGTGAGACTCATGCAATTGGCCCTTTTCACATGCTCTCACGCCACACGTCGATTTTCTCACGCAGAAAAAAATCGAGAAGCAAAGAGGACACTGACAACGACAGACAAGACAGAGCAGGTTACTTTGATATAAAAGAAATTATCAGCTCTCAGATTCTGCCAATTTTATTACACAATTCAAACAATAAATACCGTTTTGGCGCTTGTTAATGTGACGTGACAGATCTCTGCAGCGCCTCAGTTCAAGCGGCACGTGAACCGATCATCTCTAACTCTTCTCGGCTCTGCTCTTCTTTACTATTAGTAAATAAACCCGAGCTTACCGAAATATATATGACTCGGATCAATCAGTGTTTTTCAACCACGGTAAGAAGTCAATAAAACAGGTAGGCTAGAACAATGTCACATAAGTTACACTTACATCAGGAAAGCAATTTAATGACCATTTATAGGCTGGAAAATGTGTCCACTATATTAGACTACATATATTATATTTTTACTTATCATTAAAATATTATAAAGTTGTTATTATAATAAAGAACGCATTATATTTCATTTAAGTTGTTATTTTTAACCTTGCTAAGTGTTTATATGAGTCCACACTCATATAAACACTTATGTTGTGGCATCAAAAATTAATCTTGTGTTAAATTAACACTGCTAAGTGTTTATATGAGTCCACACTCAGAGAGTGTTAAATGAACACTGAGGCCCGTTTACACGATGGGAAAACGCAGATATTTCTCTGCGTTTTGGCCTGTCATTTACACGAAAACGCCGTTTTTATCCCAGAAAACGATTATTTCTAAAAACTCCGGCCAAAGTGGAGATTTCTGAAAACGCCGGTTATATGTTGTCGTGTCAACTGGGAGAAACAGGGTTTTAGGTTCTCTCTTGTCGATTCTGAGGATTCTGATTGGCTTGCATGGCTTTATCCTTCTCCCTACACTGCCGCCCATAGGTTTGGCATAGCTATGATGTCGCTCGACGGCGTATTTATGTGGGTTGTGTTCACAATGTTATTATTGAAAATGGAGGGGGGGAAATATTCGTTTCTCTAAATACCCGGCTATGTGTAAATGTGGCCTCAAGCAGTGTTAAAGTTAATGAGATAATTAAGTGATTAATTGAGTTATGATTGAGCATTATTGAAGACACCTTATGTTAACAAGCAGAATCACTGAAGGAGAAAATCGTAATTGGTATGTTACCATTATGGAGATCAGTGTGTGTTTTAGTTGGGCTCTTGACCCTTTATTTGGCTGTTGTATGTGAGTTATAACAGCCAGTTGAACAAAGAGAAAATGTGATATGATGGTGTTGGTTGTGTTTTAACAATATTACTAATAACAATCATTTGACCTGAGTCACTGAACAATTATAGAGCTCAATTTCTGAGATACATTTACTTTATTGATAGTAACAGTACTGTCCTCTATAACAGTGGTTCTCAAATCCAGTCCTCGCGACCCACTGCTCTGAACATTTTGTATGTCTCCCTTATTTAACACACCTGAATCAGATCATCAGCTCGTTGGAGAGACTCCACGCAGCAAAATCCCCAGAGATAAATTAACTCTGCTCAGATAACATTTGGTCCCTCTCTACAGAGAGTTAAAATAACTCTGAATCAGAGTTAAAGTTAATGAGATACTTAAGTGATTAATTAAGTGATGATTGGGGATTAATTATGAACACCTGCTGTCAACAAGCAGAATCACTGAAGGAAAGAGAAACTCAAGAACTACAACTGACTTCAGCCACAGCAAGATCTCAGCAGAGGAGGATTAAACAACTCCACAAACAGCATTACCAACCTCACTTATTACTGACCAGACTGACTTTATTTCTGTCAGACGTCTACAGAAGGTCTTAGTGAGAATTAACAGAGGTGTAGATGTTGAGGATTTATTGACATTTTTTGGTTACCATTCTGGAGACCAGTGTTTCCTTTAGTTGGGCAGTTTTACTCTTTTTTTTGTTTGTTTGTGAGTTTGTGGTTTTACCAAAACATATAAATTGTTACAAAGAATGCAAGGAACAAAGGCAAAAAGTTTTCAACAACAAAAAGTAGAATAATGCATTTATCTCATCACTGTCCAACAGTGGTTATTTGATGTTAATAGATTATATTCACTAACAATACTCCCTTGCCACAGATCGGACAATCTGAATTTAGATTTTTAAAATGCATAATGGGAATTTTTTTTTTAGACACAGACATCAAGAATCAGCATATGAATCTCAACAATGGTGGCATGTTTCATGCCGCAATGCATGCTGGGAGCCACAATAGTATAAAACTGGATGCAAAACCCAGGATGCATTGCGGCATGAAACATGTCACCATTGTTGAGATTCATATGCTGATAATATTTGCAACTTTTACAATGTAATCCAAATTAATTCTTATAACTTAATCACATACAAATTTTTTTTAAACACAGACATCAATAATCAGCCTGTGAATCTCAACAATGGTGACAATTATAAAGCATTTTGCAGTGCATTCTGGGTTCCACCAATCAAATCTCATTCATGGCTCCCATCATGCATTGCTGCATGAATAAATAATGAGCTTATGATCAGAGATTATCTGTATCCTTCAGTGATTCTGCTTGTTATCATCAGGTGTCTTCAATAATGCTCATTCATAACTCAATGAATCACTTAATTATGACATTAACTTTAACACTGCTTCAGTGTTCATTTAACACTCTCTGAGTGTGGACTCATATAAACACTGAGCAGTGTTAATTTAACACTGGGGATTTTGCTGTGAATTATCTAAATGAATCAATATTGAATCAAGATGTCAAGCAATAATAAATACAGTAACCTACCAGTAATTGTACTTTCTTCTACTTTCTGACCCCTGGACTATACACCTCTGGAAATAGTCAAAGTATCTGTATTTTATGTCTGTGATTAAATTCAGCACAAGTGTCTGAGCCAGAAAGTCTTTCCTTCAGATCTGGTTTCTCTCATGATCCAAAGATGTGTGATTTACAGAAGTGTCTTTTATGTTCATGATTTTTGGACAAACACAAACTGTCCGTGAGTTGCTTTGCAATTAGAAAAGGAAATTACATTGAAATAAACATGAGTTTTAGGCCACATTTACACATAGCCGGGTATTTAGAGAAACAAATATTTCCCCCCCTCCGTTTTCAATAATAACATCGTGCACACAACCCGCATAAAATACGCCGTCGAGTGCCGTCATAGCTATGCCAAACCTATGGGCGGCAGTGTAGGGAGAAGCATAAAGGCATGCAAGCCAATCAGAATCCTCAGAATCAACAAGAGAGAACCTAAAACCCCGTTTCTCCCAGTTGACACGACAACACATAACCGGCGTTTTTCAGAAATCTCCACTTTGGCCGGAGTTTTTAGAAATAAAACGGCGTTTTCGTGTAAAAGACAGGCCAAAGAGCAGAGAAATATCTGTGTTTTCCCATTGTGTAAACGGGGCCTTAATTTAATGCATCCTGACGTGCAGCCATATCGGACGTGCAGAACATAAAAGCGTTCATTCTTTTGTGACAAAGACGCTGAAAAGACGTCTTTTTGACATCATTGTGCTTAGTGTATGAGGCTCCATAAATATTCAGAGAGTGTTCCGAAAGCATTTTAAAAATGACCACAGAGCCCAACGTTTGCTAGATTAATTCTACTGATAAACAAAGACACATTTATTCATACCGTTATGTAATTTGGATTTCTCTCGCAGTCCCTTGCAGTAGCGCGCAGAATGGCAGTTCTTGTGATCTCTTGATGGTTTTTAGAGTCTGGCTTTTCAAAATATGAAAGGTGTGAACACCAATCAGAAGAGCCAGCAGAAGAAATGCTCTCCTCATTGTCAGGTGCTTATGAATATGAAGAACAACTCACAATGTCACTGAAATTCTGCAAAATATAGAACAGATGCTGATTTCTTAACGAAACTGAAACATAGAAATTTGGTTTTGCCACCAAAATGTTCAAAAGACTGTGAAATTGAAGATAATATTTGTGGACACTTACCTGAGTTGCAATTTCAGTTTCCCTCGACCACTGAGCTAATGTGCTGTATTACATATACTGTTCATCACCATTTAAATTGAGCTGAAAATTTGCTTATTGTCTAAAGATATGAGCTTTTGCATAGGCAAAAGCTTCATGTTGTGATATCGATCTAGTTGGATTCAAGGCAGACTATTAACAATATATTTTTAAACAATATAGCAAAGGTGGCTATTATCCATTTTCTCTCTTTGTCTCATAATTGTGATCCATATTTTACATGTAGATCAATCTTACACTTGACAATAAAGAAAATCTCTGAAACAAATTTTTCACTGGCGGGGTCCAGAAGTTTAAACATCCTTTTTCAAAGATCCAATGCAGAAATGCAGCATATTGCCATCACTTACTGATTGCAAGCTTTTCTAGTATATGGGGTCATTTCTTTGTTCTAGTTCAAATTGAGATGCTGTTAAATTTTATCGGCCTTATTTTTCTTGGTCACCTTTAAAAAGTCACAAATAAAACACAATAAAAAATTTTTTGGGTTAAAGGAGAACTCCGGTCAATTTTAACATTGAGCTCAATTTTTAGTAAATTTGGAGTGCTGTCAATACAGAGAACAACGACAAAAATCGGTGTCACCTACACTGTTTTATCCTATTTTTAAAATTTGCACCCTATTGACTTGAATGGGGCAAGTTTTAAACCTGCTTTTATCCTCTTAACATATTTGATGTGTCATTACAAGTGCCCAGCCATGTTGAGTGATTCCTTAAGAGTGAACACGAGTGAATCTGACTGCAGTAGATGTGAAAGATATGAATAAAAATGATGTTATATCAGCCAGCGCACATACCTGTATTTAGTTCCTGTTTTCGGTAGAAGTCCAAAGTAGTCGATTGTCGAGTTCACGCGCATAGGTTTAGTTGCTATGATCACGCGCGTGAACTCGACAATCGACTACTTTGGACTTCTACCGAAAACAGGAACTAAATACAGGTATGTGCGCTGGCTGATATAACATCATTTTTATTCATATCTTTCACATCTACTGCAGTCAGATTCACTCGTGTTCACTCTTAAGGAATCACTCAACATGGCTGGGCACTTGTAATGACACATCAAATATGTTAAGAGGATAAAAGCAGGTTTAAAACTTGCCCCATTCAAGTCAATAGGGTGCAAATTTTAAAAATAGGATACAACAGTGTAGGCAACACCGATTTTTGTCGTTGTTCTCTGTATTGACAGCACTCCAAATTTACTAAAAATTAAGCTCAATGTTAAAAATTGACCGGAGTTCTCCTTTAAAATAACAGAGTAATAACAGAGCCAAGGACACCAATGCAGTGCATTTGCTTACTGGCTTTATAAAAATAT
>JARPMJ010009035.1:0-30171 GCA_033366665.1 Phoxinus dragarum | reverse complement strand
GGTTGGTGGTGATGAGCGCCATTTCTGTAAAATACACAGCATTTACGAAAGAGCATCTTACAATATTATCTGAAACATTGAATTAATGAAATAAGTGCACCTACCAACAATCTCAGGCTTATGGTTGGTCATCATCTGGAAGAAGATGTGGTAGCCTCTCTCATCTGGAAGCTGGAATGACACTCTAGACTTCTCCAGCAGATCTGTTGAGAGAATGTACTTGAGTCACAATCATCTGAAGAGTGACAGACAAAGACAAATGTTCAGGATGGATCAATGAAATCATGTCCACCTACATGTCTCAATGTCAGCACTAGCCAGTTTTCCAGTTGTGCCGAAGTGAATTCTGATGAATTTACCCTGTTTAAATCATAATAGAATAATACATAAATAATAATTATTATAATCTATTTATAGAAAATTCTGTACAGTAAAATTGAACACAACTGACCATATGTACTGTAAATAAACAGTTGTTAACTTACAAAACGCGAGGAGTTGTCATTTCTCACAGTCTTGGCATTACCATAAGACTCAAGCAGAGGGTTGGCAGCAATGATCTGGTCCTCAAGAGAGCCCTGTAATGTTTGAAGGGTTTTCAATTATTTTCAATTGTTTTTCTATTTCATGACTACAGACAATTTATAGGCATTTCACAAATTCACGTATCGTATAGTTTGTGAGATGAGTGTAAATCACCATCTTTTAAAATAATATATATGAGGTAGTTTTGTATCTCATACCTTTATTTTACTGGCCTCTTTCTTGACACCTGACACTGCAACTGTGGCAAAGTACTGGATGACACGTTTCGTGTTCACAGTCTTTCCAGCACCAGATTCTCCACTGGTTTATAAGAGATTAGAATACAGAAGATTTAAAGACATGTAGACTTTTCAAAGTATATTCAATCTTTGTTCAATCTTAAATTCTATTTTGTAAATATCTCCATAAATTTTCCATCTACGTTATACTTTTAATTTTTGGTAAAATTAAAATTAAATTAAATTAAAATACTTACGTGATAAGGACAGACTGGTTTTCTCTATCTGTTGATTGAAATTTGTAATATAATGTATTATATTAACAGCAACATCTAATTCATCTTAACAAATTCCATATAATTCAATTCCATAATGTCTTACCAGTCTGCATGAACTGATAGGCGTTGTCAGAGACAGAGAAGATGTGGGGTGGGGCCTCCATACGCTTTTTGCCTCTGTAGGCAGACACCACTTCTGCATCATACACTGGGAGCCACTTGTAGGGGTTCACAGTTGCGCAGAAGAGTCCAGAGTAGGTCTGAAATGAGCAGAGACATGGTCAGCTTCCAACAACATAGAAAAATTAACTTAAATGTTTTTTTTTTATGTCGTTTCAGAATTTACGTAGATCATCCACGCAGCATAACGCTCTTTGAGGTTATACAGCACAGAGGCTTCATTGAGATGGGTCATCATGGCCATGTCCTTCAATCTTGTCATACTTGGGAGGGTTCATTGGGTAGACATCTGCTTCCTTAGCAACTCTCTCCTATCAATTTGATAAATTAGATATTAGATATAAAAGAAAACAATTTAATAAGTAATTTAATGACGATCTACATGAAATGAAAATGAAAATTTACCTCCTTAGTGTCAAGCAACTCAACTGTGACTTTGCCACCCTCTTTGCTCTTGATTGTTCCCTTGAGGTACAACTCTTTGACATCAGCCACATAGCAGGCAGACTTGGCATCAAATGGTCTGGCCTGAGCCTCCATCCTCTCCCTCTCAGGCTTACGAAGGTAAATGGCAGCTTTGCCATAAGCGGCCATCTCCGCGTCCGTACTCATGGTGGCGGCTTACTAAAGAGAGACAATATCAACTTATCCATTACAAATTTCATAAATATTCAACAAAGGCAAGACATAAAATATAAAACACATGAATTGTGTTAGGAAAGAGGCATATTCCCAAGTTTAGGCTTACACATGAATACAGACACATAAAACAATACTAGATAAACATTTAGATAGCAAGCAAGAAGCAGGTAAGGGGCCCATTAATGGCAAAAAATGTCGATTGAATATGTCTTTCTGGTGATGAAATTTAAATCCTGGTGTCAGGGGACGGCACATACAGTACAATATGAATTGTGGCATATATGAAGTTTATCTAACTTGTGGACTCTCAGCCCGAGTGCGTCCACCTGCTACGAGTATGAATGAAACGGACATTACATTGCATGTGTGTACTCACTAATGCTCACAAAAAAAATTATCCTCTGTAGATAACTGTAGTTTTTTTTCTCTCAATTGATGCAGAAGATTTTTTTATTATATTAATTTAATATTTTATGATAAAACTTAAGACATTTCTAATAATTTATATTTATGCAAATGTCATCATGGATTATAATAGCAACACTTTGCATGTTGTTTTAAAAACAACATGCTTCTCCAGTTGTCTCTAATACAGCATATAACAACTGTTTTCATCTACCCTAATCCACACACTGAATCTTAAACTCACTTGCCTTTTGTCCTTGAGACCAGATGAAATGTTCACTACCCTTGGATTAAAAAAAAAAAAAAATCATTAAAATGTATTAATATAAATAAAAACATAATTACAAACGCATAAGTGATGATAAATTCCTTTCAGTCACAGTCAGCATACGCTCTTACCACTTGATGGAACTTCTGAGGTCTTCTGCATCTCTTCTGGTCTACCCTCTTGGCTTTTATAGAAGTTGAGCATGCACACTAAGCAGAATCTATACATGGGCAACCTCATATATTTGTATATACGATGATGAGCTTTCTTGACCCATTTTTTTGACCCATGAGCCTTCTTGACACAAGAAATGTATGGACAGACTCACAGAGAAATCAGTTATAAGTTAAACCTTTATTGCTTCAAAATGTATAGGTCACAGCTTCCATCTCAGTTCATGTGTATTATAATGATTTATTTTTAGTCTATTAATATCTTACTTTGACATATGACACACACCAAAGTAAATAAATCCTTTTGGGGATGAGGATACATTCAGCCACCCCTCCCCCTCCCCCTCACTCTCACCCTCCCCCTCACTCTCACTCTCACTCTCCCTTTATTGAATCAGAAAACATTTTAACTTTTCACTCATGGAAGGTCTTGTAGCAGGCTAATGTGGCTAAATTGGACTAAACAATAACATATGTTACAGATCTGACAAGATATATAGTTAAAGAATATAGAAGAATATATATAAATACTGTAAAATATGTCTAATACAGTGAAAGCACACAACAAGTGTCCGTTTTTCTTTGTAGAAGAAAGCCAATGATAAAAATGGCACTTCCCCATCCTGCAAAAATCCCTTTGTTATAAATTATGCAAATATTCAAAGATTGTAGACATTTCTTGGTCTGCAGCTACAGTCTAAGCCTCAGCCACATAGAGACTAAAATGATTCAAAATCACAATATGTTCACCCTTGAGTGGGCAAAGCCAGCAAACAATGCGAATTACCATGCTGTAAACAGAATATCTCGTCTGCCATCTTTCATATCTCTCGTTGTAAGTCCCTAAATGTTCAGTTTTTGTGAAATGTTTGTAAATGCAGTTGTCACTACCTTAAATTACTGAACTGTGTGTGTGCAGAACAGGATTAAACACTAAAAGGTGAACTGACAACTGAATTTAGCTGCAGTGTGTGCGTGGCCTTAGAGCTTCCTTCTAGAAGGTATAAAGATACATCCACCAAACTCGGCTCAGACCTTCAGACTGTTCTGACTCGGATTGCCAAATCATTTCTATCTGATTGTACTTTCGGTTTTCCTAAAATGATGATCAATACTCAAACTCCCATAAATCCCACAGACTTACATTGATGGAACGTTCAAGTGAGCCATGGCTGTTAAAATTCTAATTTAAACCCCCAGAAGCCCATTAGACTCAATTAAAAGTACCAAGGGTCAGAGGGTGACCACAACCATCCTCCTTCTGGCAACAGTCTTTGCCTTCCTCTGTGTCTTTTAATTACGTAGTTCTGGCATGAAGGTCTGAATGGTGCAGGCTGATAGGTCTTTAACTTATTGGTAGCAATCATGTCATTACTTACATAGCATAGCTGATTGGTTGCTGTTGCATCAGCAGGCAATGAACTTGCTGCTCAAACATTCAAAAAGTTGGTATTGTTTGCTCTTGCAGTCTGCAGCGCACTTCCAGAACCCTCCCCAGCTTCGCCTGTATAAATCTGCTACAGGGTTCATATAAATATGCTTTTCCACATCTTAAGATTCATTTCTGGTATATCTTTTTAGTTATTTTCTATTAGAACTTTCTTAAATGGAAACATGAGTTTAGATGCTGGAAAATCCCATTTCTATTCCAGCCAGTGAAACACACATGGTCATTTTGGACTGCTTTAACCACAGTGTGCCCTTTAACCTAATAAAAAATTAAAGAGAGATTATCTCTGCTTTAATGTGGTATCAGCTGTTTCCGTTATTCCGTTATCAGCATAGTTCAACGATTTGGTGTTTCCCGAAACCATCGTTCCAACGAACATTCGCAAACAACATCGCAAACTTGTGTGGTTTGAACGACAGCTCTCGAGCTGTGGTTAGAAGCATAGTTTCTAGTTTACATGAGATGTAGACTGAATAAATCCTTATCTTTAGCAAAATAAGCAAGCTGACATTCAGTACAACCCGTGTTTTTTATTTAGAATACATACAAATGTAATTTACATCTTCTAGTTTGTCAAGATATTTAAAGCACCATTTTTGAAGACTGCGCATGTGCGAACGTGCTCAACTATGTAAGAACGAGCCAAATATTGAGTCTGGTAATAAAGCAAAATAACTGAGAAAAATTTGAAATGGTCTTCAGATGCCATGTCTGTAACTTATATGACAAAATCTAACGTTAATTCGATCTCAAACAGATTAATTAAAATAAGTTATTAGTCCACCACGTGCGAGACGTCATAAACCAACGTGGTTGAACAATACTTTGCGACATACGGTTTCGGGAAACAGTCGTGACTAGCTAGTTGATTTCTCCAACGATGCATCGTACTATGGTAGTTAAGCAGTGAGCTATATAGTTGTACGGGAAACGCACCCCTGGGTGTCATCAAGACAACCCATCAAACAAGTAGTAAGCTAGTTAGGGAAAGGTTGTTGCCAGTGAGAAGTAGTTTTGTTTACATTTTCTCTTTGGTGGTTCTCTTGAGTGTAATAAAATTGTCTTTCATGTGTGTCTAGGTCATGTGCTGATAATCATCCCTTTTAAAGTGGAGACAGAAGCTGCATTTACATGGACCCTAATAATCCGATTGTATTTAAAGTCCAAATCCTTCACTCTGGTGCACTTGCGTTTCTCTCTAAAATTCAAATTCAATTAAATTCAAATTTATTTGTAAAGCGCTTTTCACAATAGGCCTACATATTGTTTCAAATTAGCTTTACAGAAAATGCATTTCTACCAGAAAGACTCGGGAGAATAGATACTCGATAATTATACATTTATTAACAGCCCAGCAAGCCACATGCAATAAGTTCTTTGGCGTAGGCCCCGTCCGTAACTCGCAATCCGAGGGTACGGATTCAGCATTTCCCGCCTGAGGATGGCGGGGGCGCAGCCGACCCCCAATGCGGTATTGGAAGGGGACCATCCTGGTGGTGGTGGGGAGGTTGAAGGGGAAATCCTATGGTGATAGGAAGGATGGACGGAGGAACCCATCTCTTGCTGGAGGGAAGAAATCATCTTGGTGGTGGAGGGGTGGATGGAGGTGAGTGAAGCGTCAGCATCTGCGAACTCAGACAAGTGTAAGTACGGGTCTTTTATACTTCTAGTATTAAAACGTGATTGGATAGATGAGAAGATAATCAATGACGCAACAATTGAGTCTTCCCAGCAGAACTTACGCTAAAGCTTCCATTTCAGAAATGTACAGTTAGTCTTGTATAAATTTTACAGTTAGTCATGTATAACACTGTTTAATATCAAACATGTACCACAGTTTAGTAAGAGTAGACTGCATTTTACAACACACAATTATCTGCCCTAATTCGGATGTTAAGTTTGGGCTTTTAACCTGGCTTAAACCGGGAATATGTAGGAATGGGGCCGAATGTGAATGAACCCTAAGTGCTACATGACTAAGAATGCTTGACACATTATAACACAGTATGCCAACCTAGTCGGACAGCATAACTGCTATTGCGCAGCTAGACTGATAACAGTAGACGGAGAGAACCTGATAAATGTAGACGGAGAGGCCCAGCCTGCCGCTGTACAGATATGGCCGAACGGTAGGACAGTGTACTGATAAGCTCGACCCTCGAAGGCGATCTCAAGAATAGCCTGTGACGGGGTGCTATTTGTATTTGAAAATACGCATCCTTCAGATCCACTGACATAAACCAGTCCCCCAGGCGAATTTGCGTGAGGATCTGTTTGGTCGTCAGCATTTTGAACGATCGCCTCATGAGCGCTTTGTTCAAATGTCTGAGATCTAGGATGGGACGGAGACCGCCGTCTTTTTTCGGGGACGAGAAAATAACGACTGTAAAAACCCGCCTCGCTCTGTGTCAGAGGGACGGTTTCTATAGCCCCTTTTTTCATCAGTTTCGCTATTTCGGCGCAAAGCAGATGTGCTACTTCTTTTTTCACCGTCGTTTCGACCATGGCTCGAAAGCGTGGGGGTCTGCGTGCGAACTGCAGCGAATAACCTCGCTTTATTATCTGTAGCACCCATTCTGACACACCCGGGATGATTTCCCATGCTTTTGCACGTATGGCTAGGCGTAGAATGATGTCTAGGCTCGGATCGCTGTGTGAAAGGGATCCGCTGGCCTGAACTGTTTGTGCTTTGACACTGTATTTACAGCGCTTATATGAGGTGGCGCGCATAGAGTTATGGGCGTCTTCTCTACATATGATACACATGCCGCGAGAGTGGGGAAATGTTTTATGGGAGGGAGCCCTAAGTGTGTGTGGGACACTGAACGGGCAGTGTTTATGAGTAGGGGTGAGCACTGAATAGTGGGCACAATTCCTACATTTAGAACACATTTGGCATAAACCGGATAAGAAACAGACATTTTTTGATTTTGAACAGACAGGAGACACATCGATTGCTCCTGTCTGCCTCGCTGTGACTGCTGCTGCTGTGAGTTTGTTTGCTGCGTCTAAGCCTCGTATTAGCTTCGTATTTCTTTCTGTTTTGAACCATCATTTATTATCATTTCTAGTTGTTTATACTACTAAATACAGCTTACAACATCTCAGATTAACCTGACATTGCTAGCTTCCGTTATTGTCAGCACAACACGCTAACTCGCTAGCCTTTTAATGCACCACCCGTGCACTCTTTATTTTCTCTCGCGCGCCCGCGCCTTTGAGTTCATAGAAAGCCCAGGTGAGTAAGAATCAGTCAACAAACACGGTGAGTAATGTCTTGTCCTGTTATTGTCACCTGCACTTCATGTCACATGTTTAACATAGCCTTCTCTGTCGGCAATATAGGATTTATATGTGATAAATGCAAGGAGACAGTCAGGCTGACGGAGAAGATTTCAGAACTAGAGACACGCATCCAAACTTTAATCGAGAATAGTAAGAAGAGTGCTAGAGCTTTAGATACTATTTTGGATGCGCCTAGCCTAGTGAATTCTTTACATTAAATTCTCTAAGATTATTATTCACGTCGGCACTAATGATGTTTGACTCCGCCAGTCGGAGATCACCAAAATTAATATTAAAGAGGTGTGTGAAATTGCAAGTACGATGTCAAGCACTGTAATTTGCTCTGGCCCCCTTCCTGTTCGCAGAAGTGATGAGATAGTTAGTAGATGGTGTTCACTCAATGGCTGGCTGTCTGGGTGGTGTCCGCGAAATAATATAGAATTCATAGACAATTGGAAAAGTTTTTGGGGCAAACCTGACCTGTTGAAAAGAGATGGTATTCATCCCTCCTGGGATGGTGCTGCTCTTCTCTCTAGTAAATTGGCTCATAGTCTTAGAGATAAAACATGACAATCTGGGCCTCAGGTCAGGAAGCAGACAGACTGGCTTAACCGACCGTCTGCTAGCGGCCTCACGTCACCAAGGTCAGATAAATCCCATCACATAGAGCCTCTTTCACCTAGATATCATCATATAGAGACTGTGTCTGTTCCCCGATCTTGGAAATCCAAAAAACGTTCAAACCCATCTAAGGTTACAAATTTAATTGATGTTCAACAAATAAAAAACAGATATAATACAAATGAGCAAATGATAAAGCTTGGGTTGCTGAATATTCGATCTCTTACTTCAAAAGTGCTAATAGTTAATGATATGATTACAGATTATAACCTAGATGTGCTGTGTTTGACAGAAACCTGGCTAAAACCAAACGATTACATCACTTTAAATGAGTCAACCCCACAAGATTACGGTTCATAAACATGAACCCTCGTCTGAAACGCAAAGGAGTAATTTATAGTAATATTTTCAAAAAAACTAAGAAATCTAGTATTAAATATAATTATTTTGAAGTGTAGGTGCTCAATGTAAAAAATATAGTGTAAACGATAAATCACGTTTGAAAATTCTGCTGGCTACTGTGTACAGGCCACCATACAGACTTTATCAAAGAATTTGCTGACTTTCTATCAGAATTAGTATTGGCTGCAGATAAACTACTAATTGTTGGTGATTTTAATATACACATAGATAATGAAAAAGATGCATTGGGATTGGCATTTAAAGACATTGTAAACTCTAGATCTAATACTATCACATGGAATAGATGTTGATGCCGTTGAAATACTGCAGCAGAGCGATGACATCTCAGATCATTATCTAGTCTCGTGTAAATTACATTTAGCCAAGGCTGCAAAGCCGACTCCGTGTTATAAATATGTTAGACCTATCACTTCTGCCACTAAAGATTGCTTTATCAATAATCTTCCTAATCAGTTTCATCATCTCAGCATCCCGGATAGCTTAGAAGAACTTGATATTGCAACAGAAACTTTTAACTCTCTCTTTTCCAGCACTTTAGACACAGTTGCTCCGTTGCGCTTAAAGAAGATTAAAGAACATAGTCCAACGCCGTGGCACAACGAGCACACTCAGGCCCTTAAGAGAGCAGCCAGAAAAATGGAGCGCAACTGGAAGAAAACAAAACTAGAGGTGTTTTGGATTTCAACCCTATTAGAAGAAAATAAACATAATCCTAGGTATTTATTTGAAACAGTGGCTAAACTAACGAAAAAGAAAGCTTCAAGCCCAGAAGTTTCCAAGCAACACAGCAGTAATGACTTTATGAACTTCTTTACTTATAAGATCGATAATATCAGGGACAAAATTATAACTATGCAACCATCTAATACAGTATCGCATCAGGAAGTGCATTGTAGTCTCCCTGAGGGAAAATTTTATTCATTCATTGCTATAGGAGAGGAAGAATTTTGCAAACTCGTCAAATCATCTAAATCGACAACGTGTATATGTTAGACCCTATACCGACTAAGCTGCTGAAAGAGATGCTTCCAAATGTCATAGATCCTCTTCTTAATATCATTAATTCATCTTTGTCTCTAGGATACGTACCAAAAACCTTTAAGCTAGCTATGATTAAACCGCTTGTTAAAAAAACGCAACTTGATCCTACAAAACTAGTCAATTACAGGCCGATCTCTAATCTGCCTTTTCTGTCAAAGATATTAGAAAAAGCAGTATCCTCACAACTGTGTTCTTTTCTTGAAAGAAATGATATCTGCAAGGATTTTCAGTCCGGATTTAGACCCGTTCCATAGTACCGAGACAGCTCTCGTTAGAGTCACAAATGATTTGCTCTTATCATCCGATCCTGGTTGTATCTCTCTATTAGTATTACTTGATCTTAGTGCTGCATTTGACACCATTGACCACAACATCCTTTTAAATAGACTCGAACATTATGTTGGCATTAGTGGAATTGCACTAGCATGGTTTAAATCATATTTGTAGCAGTAAATGAAGAGATGTCTTATCAATCACAAGTTCAGTATGGCGTACCACAAGGCTCAGTACTAGGACCGCTGCTGTTCACTTTGTACATGCTACCATTAGGTGATATCATTAGGAAACATGGAATTAGCTTTCACTGTTATGCCGACGATACTCAGCTGTATATTTCTTTAAAAACCTAACGAAACCTACCAATTCACAAAATTAACGGAATGCATAGCTGATATAAAAAATTGGATGACTAGTAATTTCCTACTACTAAATTCAGAAAAAACAGAGATTCTAATTATTGGACAAAAAACGTCCACACGTAATAACCTAGAGTAGTAATGGGCGATATAAACGATATGCGATATAAACGATACAAAATTGGCCTACGATAGAGATTTGAATCGCGATAATACATGTTGATGACACAATCTACCCGCGAAATTTAGAGCCACGAGCTGCAACCGGCTGAAACGCATCATATTCGTCGTCATCTTGAGTAAACATGGCTGAAAGCGAAACGGAGGAGCTGGTGAAAAAGATCGGTGCAACATCCATTATTTGGACTTGGTTCGGATTTAAGCCGTCCGACGAGCAGCAGCAAACTATACAGAGTGCGTGGGGCAACAGTTCGGTAACACACACGACTAATCTGTTCTACCACCTCAAAACAAAACATGTCACTGAATACTGAATACTGTGTGTGCCCGATTTTAAGATTCGTTGTTGTGTTGCTTTTTAACTGAAAAGACATCAGTTTTTCTGCTCTTTGCATCTTTTGTGTCCTTTAGAAAAATAGCCAAACTAAAACTACATTTGATTTTGAGTGCCTTCTGCACTGTTCTGCACTTTTTACTGTCTATGGCACTACTGTAAATAAACTTTTATACTTGAAGCATTTTCAAAATACCATCTCGTCGCACTCCGGGCAGCCGCCTTTAGAGAGTGCGAAATCGGCGTGGTCCTTCCCCAGGCAGGAAATGCAGATCACGTGGCGGTCCCCAGCCGTGAGGGGAGCCCGACACGAGGCACAGGAATTTGTGGCATTTGAAAAAACGCCCGCAATTTGCTCTTTTAGGAAAGAAAAAACGTTTGTGACACAGCGGCGACACAGACGGAGTGAGACACAACCTCTCCCAGGCTGCCAACGCACACACACAAAGAGACCAACACCAAACGTTTCCTTAAACGAATCATATTTAAGACATTACCAAATGTATATGAAACTTTTCTGTGTTGCCATTTATGTGTCACGACAGATTTGGAATTGTTTACAATATTAGTATGTAGTAATCAAACTTTAAATGCCTATACTAATGCATAATAATGTAACTTTGTATTCCTATGATCTTAATATGACGTGTTTGACATCTCTGTAATTCTCTAAATCTAACGGAGTTGAATCTCGATAACAGACTGCAATGGTATGATTATTACGATATGAATCCTTTTCAGCCGTAGAAATGACAATTCCAAGCTCTATCATAAATTATACAGCAGGGGGGGGGGGGGCTTCTCGACAAGACAAAGAAAGTTCTCCCGCTTCCAAATCACTGAAGGTGATTGGCCACTCGCGCAAAAGAAGGCGTGATCCATACATTCATTAAAAAGCCAAACGCTCTCTCTTCCGCCTCCTTCCGCTCTTCATCACTGCTTCCAACGCTATCCAACTCTCCAGCTCTTGAAGAAAACGCTCTTCATCACTGCTTCGTCATGTGAAAGTCTCCGTTCCTGAACTCCTCAGGAGTTTGCGTATTCTTTTATTTTCTTTATCTTAGTCTTTTGTTTTGTTTTCAAATTCTCCTTTGTTCGCTTCCACCCAAGAGTGAAATGAACTTAACCTGAATTATTCCCTCGGTAACTTCACTTCCAAGAGACCTTCAAATCTCCCGCGACCAGCGCGCTCCGGCAACACGAGAGCACGCGCTCTGCTCCGAGGACACACGCAGGCTGGTCTCAGACACACACACGAACAGTGCAAGTATCCAATGAGTTGTTAATGTTTTAAGGTTTGATTCATTGTTGGCTCTCAAAGGTCTGTGATTTTGCTATTCTATGATCACTCGTATTCTCCCTCCCTCTCTCTCTCTCTCTCTCTCTCTCTCTCTCTCTCCCTCTCTCATCTGTTATCCGTTTTGTCTTGTATTGTTTAACTGTAAGTTATGTACATAGACATATAATCAGTGTATATTGCGTAGTCCGTATATTCTGTAGTTTAGCATTTATTAAAACCATACCCATGACTGTTTCTGTGTGAATGCTAATAAACACAAAGTCAATGAGATTTCACGACCCAAGAGCTACCCGCTCTTATTATGTACTACATTAAGTAGTTTAATTTTATAAACACAGGAAAATTAATGTTCACGGCCGGAAAGTTAATATTTCTTGGAGTTTATAAGAAGGGATAACTTTATTGAGAAATTGATAGGTTAATCTTATAGTCGTTTGCTGGACAAACACCTATTTGATAATTACATTAATTTCCCTTAAGGAGTATCTCATAATCGATCTGAAATAAGATTATTGATATATGAATGAGGAATTATAAGACGTTGTGATTGATTATTCATGTATTCATATAATCTATCTATTTTCAATTTCAATAATTTAATGTAACTGTAATATGCAATATATTAATCATATTCATGATTAGTTATTAAAATTCCCTATAGATCATTTGAGCTAATATTCAGGTATGACCCAATGCCCTTACATAATCATTTACCTCTATATTAATCTTTATAGGCGCGTTTCACAGGCACGCACAGCCAATGGCGTCGGTAAACTCTGTGAACAAGGAATACCCACACGGTTCACTATAACCCCTAACATTGAAATACAACATGAAAAAGGAAATAAACATTGTTTGCTCAAACTAAATAACCGTATTATTAAGTTCATAATTTTTTTCCTATTGAGTATATTATGCTGCTGACTCACCGGAGTAAAATGTGACTCAACAATATTCAATCAGCTTCTCCATACACTGGATGGTATGAAATGAATCAATTTAACGCTTTTCTACTTTTCAGGTTTCCTTTTAACTATAGCCTATTACTTTAACTTAGATCGCAAAGATCAGCTCGCGTCATATCTCCTCGTTACGCAGGCACGTCCACACAAACACCCAGGGCGCGTGATGACGGAGCGCTCTCATTGGTCAATCACCAATTAACGAAATAACTTAAAACTTCAACTTTTTTTCTTAAATCACTTTTACACTTCACTTTTCAACCTTTATTAAGGAAATAACTTAATTCCATTTTATTTAAATTCATAAAATGTATTTATGGGTCGGGGGCCCTGGCGCCGAGCCAGTGGGTAGCGCTTAGCTGGCCGTGAGTGGCGATGGTTATCAGCCACGGGGCGGAGCTGAGGGTCCCGAGGCGCTGGTTTCTCAGCGCTGGCTGAGAAGGTGGCGTGGTCTTGGGCCGACTCGAAGCGGGGCTGGAGCGCTTTGGCAAGAAGTGTGGCATAGCTTGGGACGACTTCTGCACTTCGGTGTAGAAGAGATCGGTGCTGGAGACAGGAGCATCAACGAAAGCCATCCTGTCTGCTTCCTTGATGTCGGTGAGGTAAAGAGCGCGAAAAAGCACGTCCGGCGAGGGCTGAAATCTTACGGCAGGGCTTTGAGGGGTGAACTGCTCTGGATCCCCAACCAGCAGCAGTGGGCGGGCAGAGATGAGCGGCAACAGCTTCTTCGAGAGGCGGTAGCTTCTCATATCTCTTTTCCGCTGCGCCGTCAACAGATGAGAGTGTAGCGGAAGTGGAAGGGATCGTGCGTGCTGAGTAGGGGCCGCGCCACTTCTTAGTGAGTTTGCCATGGACCTAAGGGAAGAAAGGCGCTGGTTTGTGACGGGGGGCCTGCTGGCGACCTGGCACAAGCCATCCGTCCAGCCGACTTCTGGGAGGCTCTTCAGGCGAGGCCCACTCAAGCCCAAGGTCAGCAACAGCCGCGGTGAGGATGTGCAGTAACTCAGCGTCCAAATTAGTCCTGACGCAGCAAAGGAGAGGCTGCTGTCGCGTTCATCATCCGATCTGCCAAAGGAGACGAGACCCGCCGCTCGAAGAGAGGGGCACTGATCCGCCTGCATGAACAGGACCGGTGAAGGAGACTGTGACGGAGAAAGCGAGGCACGTGGGGTCGTGCCCAGCGTGGGCTCGCTTATCTCCATGTGCTCAGGCTGCCGTTGGCTGCGCCGCTTCTTTTTCCTCGGCTGAAGTAGAGCTGGAAAAGGAAGAACTCCAGACTGGACTATTGTAATGCTCTCCTGGCTGGTCTTCCAGCTTACACTGTCAAACCTCTGCAACTGATCAAGAATGCTGCAGCTAGAGTGGTCTTCAACGAGCCGAAGAGAGCACACGTCACTCCTCTCCTCACAAAATTGCACTGGTTGCCGGTTGCCGCTCGCATTAAAAATTCAAGTCACTGACGTTTGCCTACAGAACAACCACTGGCACTGCTCCCTTGTACCTGAACTCACTACTTCAGACTTATGTGCCATCCAGAAACTTGCACTCTGCAAGCGAGCAGCGTCTTGTGGTGCCATCTCAAAGAGGCACAAAATCTCTCTCTCGGACCTTTACCATGACTGTTCCCTGCTGGTGGAATGATCTGCCAAACTCAGCCAGAGCTGCTGAGTCCGTAGCCATTTTTAAGAAACTGCTGAAGACGTATCTTTTTCGGCAGCACTTGATCCAGTAATACTAACACTTTCTTCTCTATTCTAACAAAAAATAAAAATAATAATTGCATTGGATTGTACTGTGAAGGGTCATAGCACTTACATACTGTTGTCCTACTGCTATTTAAATTGCTTCTATTGTTTCTCATTTGTAAGTCGCTTTGGATAAAAGCGTCTGCTAAATGAATAAATGTAAATGTAAATGTAAGAACGGGAGAAGCGGTGTCGCCATCTTTACAGAGAGCTCACCGCATCCGCAGCACCGAAACAGGAAGGCTCTCGCAGTGAGAGCAGCTGCCGGCAGAGAGTGCAGCTTTAGCATGGGCAGTCCCCAGGCATGTGACGCACTCCGTGTGCCCGTCGGCCTCGTGCAGAAGGCATCCACACGAGGTGCATAAAGAGCGAGGCATTTGAAACAACGCTCGCGGAATTACTCTTTTAGACTGATTGTCGCAGTGGCGAGCACACAGTAGCAGAAAAGGATATAGTAGATTGCCGGATGGCACTCCTCATGGAGTGTCTCAACACATTAAAGCTACACTGTGTAGGATTTTCTGCCATCTAGCGGTGAAATTGTATATGATTACCAACTGAATATTACTTTCTAGCCCCTCCCATTCCGAGGGCGTTTTAACTTATATGGTGGCCGTATTATTCCAAGTTGTAATACTCTGTCCCAGGCGCAGGCCACGGCAGTTGTAGGACAGTACCCGAATTTACATTTTTATGCTGACAGGTTAACCACAGAGGGCCCATTTGCCTCCCTTTCGGGCGGCACACAACATAAACCGACAACACTGGCCTTACGTGGCTCATAATAACGCCTTATTAGAGCTCCTTCAGGCCAGAGCTCAGGAGTGTACATTTCACCAATATCATTACATTCAGCAGTCACTTTAAAAGAGCCAACCGTGCTACGTGCATTGTCTAGATTCTGACAGGTGACAACTCTGTTAAGTTTACTTTTAAGATAATCAGCAAGTGTGTCTGCATCAAGGTCTGGTGAATATTGTGTTGCAAAAACACTCATTATTTTGGTATTAATAGTACTCACGGCTCCAGTGCCGATGATGGAAGCAGGACCAGATCTTTTACGTCCCGCGGTAGTCGCATGCCCAACCAAGGATGTAGCAACAGACTTTGTCTTCAGCCGAGCCCGGCCATTTCTCGCAACTTTACTCAAACTTGGAGAGCCAGTGGAAATCACTGACCCAGCAGAATCCTTCCCCGTAGCTACATCCACCGCGACAGTCCCATCGCAACTGCACTGCACCGGTTCAGGACCGCTCGCAAATACGTCTCCCATTGTGTGCAGGGCTGCCAAGCCTCCAATTCCCTGCTCCACGGCCAGCTCATGTTCGCCACCTCGCACCCCCGGCGTCGGTTCCATAGCGTTCCCCGGGCCATGGTAAAAGGCCTTCTTTGATCCTGGAGAGATCCCAGCAGCAGCAACAGCACTAGTAGTCGGGTTACCAGATCTGCACTCCAGTTCAGATACCCGGTGATTGATTTCCACAGCTTCAGCACAAACTTGTTCTCAAACACCCGTCTGGAGCTGGGTTATGTGTTTTAGAGCTCCCACTTCTGCACAAAGCTGCTCATTCTCCGAAGCAAACAGGAGACATCTAAACTCGAGAACGTCACCGGAGGGAGCTCATCCAAATAATAGGAAACAAATCTAGGGATATTAGACCCACATTCATTCAGTACTTTAAGGCAGAGTTTTATGTTGTTAGCGTCTCTGTGCTGCCCTTTGTATGCAACACACCTCTGCGAAGTACCCGGACAGAGCTCAAACAAAACTTTTTTTAATTATCCTCAACAATAAATTTCAATATTGCATCTGCAGCAGCATTATGAACTTTTGTAAAGATACCATTAACTTTTAAATGCATCATTACATTCAAATTGCAAACACATGAGGAGAGTCTCCGCATGGAAGACCCGCGACTGGCAGATGAACGTGTACTACATTTCTCTCCGAAACTGTAGGAAATGAAATAAGATTGAATGGAGGATTTTAACTGTGACAAGATGATTGACAGGGCAGTTTACTGACAGGATGCACGTGATAGATTTGTCCGTTAAAGATGAGGAAGTAGTATGTCCCAAAGCTTGCCTACTCTTTTGCTACACACTCAAAAGTATGTACTTTTTCTTCACAAAAAGAGTACATACTTTTAGGGCGTAGTATAAGTAGGTGAATTGGGATGCAGCCAGCGTTGTGCTGTTATCAGTAACGAGTCGCTCTCTGTAATGACGGCTTCTTCTCCGCGACTCATAGTTACCCACATAGTCTCCGATCAGCACATTGTCTCCCCCTACTGTCCACTGAGGGTATTACGCATCACAAGTCTAATACTAATTAGATACTAATTCTCTAGTATCTACTAAAGGCAGCATAACGTTGTAAGGTAGGATAGGATATTTCCACCGCAGGAACTTTCCCCAGGAACTAGGAACTTTTTAGGGTGGTACTCGGTGTGTTTACACCGCAGGAACCAGGGTCTAAATGAAGTTCCGGGTTAACATTTACCCGTCAGAAAGTCCCTGCTGGCGAGGTAGTACTTTTTCAAAGTTTAGGAACTTTCGGGGGTGGGACTTGTGCGCTGAACATGCTGATTCTCACTTACTTCGTTGCGTTGCTGTTCGTGGTTTCTTCAAAGACTCACTTAATGAGCATGCCTCGGGGGACCCAATATGGAACACCGATCAGGCTTAAAACCTCAACTTCCCAGCGCTTGCCGCCGCTCACTGCCGCTGCTGCAATCCACTCGAGCACTTGTGCAAAACTTCACTGCTGCCAGAACCTTCCTTCCCACTGTGCTTTAAGCCCCTCTCCTTATACTCCTTTTTTCCGGGCGTGTGTTTCAATGAAGCGCCAATCATTGGCTTCAGCTGCCGCTCATTATAGTCGGCGGCCATCATGTGTAAACCAAAAGCCAGCCCGGTGTTACACCGGCATTTCTTCCCCCTGGCAACGAGTCAATTTTTTTTGTTCCGGGTTTGTTCACCCGGTGACATATTCACACTGGAAGCATTTGCGTCACAGTAGCGGCTCCAAGGATACATACAAGTGGGCATTTTTTTTATAAAGACAACTATAAATTTGTTTTTAGAAGTTGGTCATTGATGGTCTTGAAAGTTTGTTTAGACGGGGAGGTGAACAACATTTGCATGTAAATTGTAAACAACAAACACAATCAAGAAAACAGTTCCGATCATGTCGTTTTAGTCATACTTCGATATGTTTACAAGTCAGCAATCTTTGCAGACAAAAAAAAAACGCACAGTCGGGTTTGATTTGGGTAGTGCTTGCCTATACCTGTGTATTACATAAACTAAAATAAAGTTTATATATCATATTTTCTGCATAGTATACTTTAGTTTTTTTTATAACACACCATACTTTCACCCAAGCTGAATAATTAAAAACAACTTTAAATGGGTAAATCTTTAAGAAATATATTTTTGAGTCTTCATTTTCTTTTCTGACATACTCCAGTTCTACCAGAAAGACTCGGGAGAATTATTTCAACAATCGTACATTTATTGACAGCTCAGCAAGCCCCGTCCGTAGTGCATAATCCGAGGGTATCGGATCTGCAATTCCTGCCTGAAGATGAAGGCAGGGGCGCAGCCGACCCCCTGCAAGGTTTGGGAAGGGACCATCCTGGTGGTGGTGGGGAGGATGGAGGTGAATGGAAGCTTCAGCATCTGCGAACTCAAACATGTGTAAGTACTGAGCTTTTATACAGTGAGCATGAGAATATGATTGGATAGAAGTGAAGCAAAAGATGACGTAGTAATTGAGTCTTCCCGGCAGAACTTATGCTAAAGCTTTCATTTCTTGATAAAACACACTAGACATGCTTATTCAGTAAGATTGAGAGTGTGTAGTGAATTAATGGTGATTGGGACATAAGGTTGAATGGGACAGTATAACTGCAGAGTTTATTTTCTCTCCTGATGAGTGAAAATAAAAAAAACTTTTTGGCTCAGCTTTAGTTGTGAGACCACATAATCAAAATTGCATGCTCTCATCGGTGTGACATCACGTGGATGGGCGGAGCAAAAATCAAACAGAAAGTTGACCCTGCAATGCATGAGGTGAGGAAAATGACATTAGCTTTTGCTAGTTTTAATAATAAGGTCATACAATTGTCATAGCAAATATATTGCAAAAACCTTGGATTAAAACATGAATATGATGTATGGCTACTGCAACAAAAGCAGTAAAACATAGTTAATATGTTTCTGTTTTCAGAATTAGGTGGTTTTTGTTTTGTCCCATCCAACCAAACACAATTTCATTCAGCATTCAAACAGCGCGTCACGTTCGGGTACAACAGTCAACACGATGAAACTCACTCCACAACCCTCTACAATGCAAGAAAATTTCACTCTGGGTGGGTGACTAAATAATGTCTGTAATTAGCCATTGGCTAATAAATTCTTAGATGTTACTCGCCAGTGTGTGTGTTAGATGCCAAGTATTAGTTTAGCAGAGATATATTTTCCCTCGCGACACGACTGATGCATGGTGTTGCAATCAGTCTTCTCCATCTCCGACTGCTTATACATTATTGACCGGTGTGGTTCCCTAACTCGTGGCCATGAGAAATATATGTCGTTCTCTCAAAATATGAAGTCGTGGCCACGAGAAAAATATATTGTTCCCTCAACATATGATCTCGAGGCCACGACTTTACATCGCGTGGCCACGACATAGCCTACTGTAATGATGTCGTTACCTCAACAAAATGATCTCGTGGCCACGATTTATTTTCATGTTCCCACGACTTAATATGACTTTCCCACAAATTAATATCTTGTGGCAACAACATATTATCACGTTCCCACGAGTTTATATGTTGTGGCCACGACAAAAATAAGTTAACCGAATATGTCCCCTCCCTGTCACCACCGTACTAGGCTAACTGGGACTTGTCATTGCACTTGTTGCTGCTATTGTTCTCTTAATTGGTAAGTCACTGTGGCGAGCAGGACGAGGTCGAGGGTAGGTTAGGGGAAAATAGGTTTCCATTAAAGGGCACCTATTATGCAAAATTCACTTTTACATGGTGTTTGAAAATAAATGTGTGTTGGCAGTGTGTGTACACAACCACCCTATAATGATAAAAATCCAACCAGTGTTTTTTTTTTAAATCCCCATAAATCATAAGCACTGTCTCACTAAGAACCTCTTGTTTTTCTCCACAAATCTCCTTCCAGGTTTGTTTTCACAGATGCATTAAAATGTAATGTATTGAAAATAATAATAATACACAAAAATATTGATTTTTATGAGAAGGGTTTACTGGAATGCTTCTAAAGCAGAAAAACACAATATTTATTGTTTGTCAAATTCACGTAAATCACTGAAATATTATCACTTAATGATTTTTTTTTGATTAAGGCAACATATGTTACACAATACAGAGATGACTAAAGTTAAATATTTTACATTTACTTTTAATGTTCAATGGTTGAAGGGTGATTTCAATAATATCATCTCATTGTACCCAGTTTTTGAAAATGGATATTATTGCATTCACAGAGCAAACCTTTTGCTGATTGTTTACAGATGAATAGAAGTTACTCCCATAATTTGAGCAGAGTCATGGGACAGAGGAAAAAGGTGGATACATTCTTGAACAAGCCCCACTAAAAGCTTTTTGTCTAGCAATGTTATATAAGTTGGTTTCAAACACCTTTTTGCCACATTTAAACATCTCTTTATTCATTTTGTTTTGTATCAGTCATTGAGTAAACTTGCCTAAAGGCCAGGAAACTTAAGGCAATGCTTAACTATATCACTGACCTGAAAAGTTGACCAGAAAACTTGTGTTAATCACACATAAACACATCATATTTTCTCATTTGTTTCTGTTGTACTGTACATGTTGTAATTGTATACAAATCAGTAACTCTTAATAATTTTGTCCAAAACAATGGCTCATATTTAAAACTTTTAAAAAGAAATAAAACAGTACAATATACCCCATAAACTTGCAATGAAGGAGGGGCCCGAGCCAGATCTAATGAATCTCATAGAGAGACTTTGGTGTGGGCTCATTTGACTTGGGCCAGTACTTAATCACTTAGCAATTACCCAGCACACTCTAGCAACAGCATAGCAATATGCTAACAACCACTGAAAACATCTTAGCAACTGGATAGTAACACTATTGCAAGCATCCAGAACAAGTTTGCATGGGCATGAACCATTGCCATTTTTATAGCCGAAATTTTTAGTAGTATGTTACTTTTTCCATTTTTGAGCTTTTACTAAATGTATTTCCAAAATGAACTTACTTGTTTAAAATATTGCTAAATTATTGTATAAATAAAAAACATTTTAATTAAAATTAACTGTATATTTTTTGGGGGCAATAATGATGTTTGTATTCAATGTTATGTTTCTATAAAAAAAGAATAATAATAATAATAATTATATATATTTTTTTTTATTTATAAAAAATATATATATTTATATATATACATACATACATTAGTACAGTTAGATAAATGTTCAATACACGTACTAACAATTAGTAGTCAAACATTTTTTTTTTTACCATCATGCATTCAATACTAATTGGCTTTGAGTAATAAATTACATTTGTCATTCCATGCAACAGTTGGATGTTATTGAAGAAATTAAATATGCTATGCTTTAAGGTCTTTACCGCATTCAAAGCCATTTCCTTAATGTTTCAGAACTTGGCCTATTTGCACGTTCCTGCAAATGTTGCCAAATGCCAACCGTGACGACTACCATGTTGTGCCCTGCAGCTCAGTCTTGTCCGAGCCAAACAGTCTACATAAGCATGTACTATATATTTCTCTTACAGGACGTGTTATATATGCCTGTGTGATGTAAGTGGAAAACGGAATTCAGAGGGTGGGGTCAATCCTTGTTTAATTAAGGGAAATAATCCTATAGACAAATATAAGGGAAAACATACGTTTAAAAATTAAACGCTATTCTGAATGTTGTCAATGTCAGTAATGTTTACAACCCTGCCTGAAACTAAATTAAAATCTAGTCACTTTTTTTTTTATCTGAGACAAAAAGTGGAGAAATATGTGAGACACTTTCAAGGTATGGTAGAGGCAAGATATTTGTAAGGGACTGTAGTGGGAATGACCAGTACATAGATGTGTTTGTAAATTCAGGCCTGAATTGCAATGCCCTCAGAGTGAATGAACTGAATGCCAGTACTGTCAGTAACATGCCAAAACGTATTAGAGAAGTATATCCAGTCAGGCAGCTTGGCTTCATAGACTCTTTAACATTTAAAACACATTAAGATGAGAGGTTAACAACTTCACACCTGCTGTGTTTTTAACTGTTTTGGAATAGCTCTCATTGTACAAATAGTCTGAGTTCAGCAGCTCATCAAGACTTTACAGCAATAATTGATAGCCACAAACAGCCAACAACTATAAAGCTTCTCATCACTCACAACCCTAAATACCTTCAGGGGATATAGTGTTTAGCTCAGAAATAAACAGATAAAGCAGAACATGATTTACACACAGCAAATATTGTGTTTTGAGTTCTAAAAAAATACATTTTACAAATGAAAGAAAAGTACATTAAATGTTTTAACACGTTTAATGTTAAAACTCGTGGAATTTTGCTTTGTTATTATTTCTAACTTTTTAAATCAAAGTTAACATTTTAAATGATCCACAAACTGAATAATTCAGCTGCATACGGTTGCAATAGAAAGAATAATATTTTCAATCTACATTTTCTTTAAGGCTTAAATGTTTGATTATATTGTTTATCATGTTTGAAGGAAAAATGTTTAATACCTTTTTATCAAGACAGTCATCAAGACATCAAAGTTTGCTTTTATTGGTCGTGTTCCATACAAGGTCCTGAATTATGATACATGGGTGCAGTGACCCCAATCAAACGACTCCTGTCCTGACACGTGAAAAGCGTCTGAACCGGACACCCACATTCCTCTGGTTCCTCTGGCGGAATCTGGTTTCCGCTGTCAAAGCTGCATTTATTTCTGACCATGCCAACTGCTAACATGGACCATAAGGAGTTCGAACAAACAGCTGCAAGCTTAGATCAGCAGCAACTAATTACCTGGCATCATTTAGATAACTGCAGTCCAGAGCTTTATTTGTAAAAAAAAACAAAAAATCATTTATTTCAAATAAATTATTAATAGCAACACGTGTTATGACAAATTAGGTCTGAGGCCTTCACAAATTCACTTTCTTGATAACCAACCTAAAGATAACTACTGGAGGCTTCATTTTTTGTGTATTGAATTAATTAGTTTAAAGATTACTCTTCTTTTCATAGTTTCTAAACTGCTGCAGTTTAAATTAATTACTTATTATGACTCATGGGTCATTTGATTTTTTTAAATAACAAGGGTGTATGAATTCCTAACAAATGTCTATATTTTAGACTATTATTCTGAATTTTGAATGCAATTTTTATTTGTTCACTTTAACATAAAAATGTTAAAGAAAAGCCGCGTTTCCACCGCGGGAACTTTCCCCAGGAACTAAAAACTTTGGGCTGGTACTCGGTGTGTTTACACCGCAGGAACCAGGGTCTAAATGAAGTTCCGGGTAAATATTTCCCCCTCCGAAAGTCCCTGCTCGCGAGGTAGTACTTTTTCAAAGTTCAGGAACTTTCGGGGGTGGGACTTGTGTGCTGAATATGCTGATTGGTTGTGTTCACGCCGCATTTTGATTGGATGACTAAACGCAGCATTCTAATTTAACCGGCATTTTTTAAAAATCCATTGCGGTTCGTGGCTTCATGCAGTAAGAGTTGTCTGTCTGCAAATATGGAATAAAAAATAAAAAAACACACACACACAGCTGGACCGACAACGAGGTTCAGGCTTTATTAAGCATATTTAAAGTTTAAACTATTGGCTTCAATGACCCCTATATGTTTTAACACGTTGAAGACCTTTCTCAAACACAATAAATAAGCAAGTGTAGTGAATGTGACAGACATAATTCACCTTTGTTATTAAGTGTAGTTCTGTACACTGTGTTTCTACATAACTGTTCAGGGATCACGGTCCCTTTAAATGTTCGGAAGGCGTGATGACGAGGGACGCTGGTCAGCGCCATTGATCTGTTGCTTTGTTTACCTTCGAAAATAAACGACACACATACTTGTGTGCTCAAAGTGAGAAGTTGTATCTTGCAAATTACTGCAGTTTCCACACTGGTGACCCCGACATTAGTCTGCTGGACGTATCCAGAGACACAACGCGATCATGACCGCGAACGCTGTCACCCTCAAACTCCCCGAATTCTCGGAATCGTCAGCATCGGCATGGTTCGCCCAGACTGAAGCGCAGTTCGCGTTGCGTGAGATCACCGCGGATACAACAAAATATTACTACGTTGTGTCTGCTCTCGGAAATTCAACAGCATCCAGAGTGGTGAGCCTTCTTACAAATCCTCCCGAAAATGAGAAGTATACAGCACTTAAAGCCCACCTGTTGAAAACGTTTGGACTGTCGGACACTGAGAGAGCCAGCAGGCTTTTCTCACTTCAAGGACTGGGTGACAACAAACCGTCCGAGCTCATGGACCGTATGCTGGATCTTTTGGGTGAACACAGACCTGATTTTCTTTTCATTCAGCTTTTCCTGCGTCAGCTGCCTTCCCAAGTGAGAGCTGCATTAGCCAACACCACAATCACTGACTGTCGTAGAGGCTGATACATTTTCCCTGGCGAGTCAGGGACATTGGCCCTCATTTATGAAAAGTGCATACACCAAATTTCCAGCGTACACCCAAAACCACAGTGACTTTGCGATTTATCAATATGGACGTTGGCGTACGGCACGCTCAAATCCTACGCCAGCTCAGGAGGTGGTGTACATGTACGCACGTTTTGAGTTAGTGCTGAAATGCGCAGAAAAACAATTCCTAACACCACAAAACGCACTGACAAACTAAGATATGATATATTATGACCCACTGTAAAAAAAACAACAACATAGAAATTATTAACTTCAGTGTTTATTTTTGTGAGTTAAGCCCGGCAGGTGCACACGGACTGGGTTCAGTAATGAAACGCTTTCAATGACCAAAAAATAATTCAGACTGACAAAATAATTAAAATGACATTCTTCTTCTTATAACAAATAATAATAATACAAATAATAATAACAAAGACATTCTTCTTCTAAATAACAATAAGCGTCATTAATAATCAAAATCATAATACTAATAAGAAGAATATTACAAATTGTCATGCAATTATTCACATCATCATCACTTGTACACCCCATTACATGCGACGTCATGCGAAATTCAACGCTAATAGTTTCAAAACACGTGCTGTAAAATAATGCATTGTGATAGGTAATTTGCTCAACCAACCAGCGATTTAAACTGGATTTCCACCGGAGAAGTTTCTCCTCTTTGCCGTCTTCCGTGTGTCCATGGCGTAAAATGAGGGCGTGGGGGAGGCGGAGACGTGAATATATAGGGGCGTGTTAATCTAATGACGATCGTTTTCAGCCGCGGCATTTATCAAGAGGCAGGTATTGCGTACACTTGAATTTCAAAGGTACGCACAGCTTCAAAAATCAGGCGGTGAGAGGAGTGTAAGCATAATCTTACACCAACATATACGCGCGTTTCGACGCAAGATTGATAAATGAGGGCCATTGTGCGGCTGCGCTTTTTCCCGCGCATATCTCTTCGGTGACGGAGGACGACTCCGCACTCATTGCTGCGACCACTGCTCGTCGGCAGCAGTTTTCTGGCACCCAACAGCCCTCAGGATTGTGTTTCTATCATGCAAAGTTTGGAACCAAGGCTAACAAATGCCGTCCACCATGCAATTTCAGTGTTTCGGGAAATGGCAGGGCCGGCGCTCAGTAGTGGCAGGGCCGGATTAAGAGTTCAGAGGCCCCTGGGCACAATGATTTGTAGACCCCCCCATATACTAATGACATAAACAGGGCTTTATTTTTTCAGCTACAGTAGGCCTATGTGTATTTAACAGCATTGAAGAAAGTCATTAAATGATATGAAGTATGAAAATAAAACAAAACATAGACTTCACTGTATAAATTGTACATTGATTCTTATTAAAGCTACTATTAAAGTTCAGTCAAGAGTGAGGGATTTGCTCTTTGTATTTTGTTGTTTTATTAACAGGGATAGTTCTCCAAAATGTTTTAATTGTCATCATTTAGCCTACTCTCTCAAGCCGTTTCAAACCCGAATAAGTCTCCCTCTTCTGTTGAAAATAAAAGTTATTTGGAGGAATCTGGATAACCAAACAGTTGATGTACCCCAGAGACTTCCATAATAGTTTTTTCCTACTATGGTAGTCATTGGGGACCAGCAACCGCCCGGTTAGCCACACACCTCAAAATATCTTCTTTTGTGTTCAGCACAAGAAAGACATTAATACAGGTATAGAACAACATTAGAGTGAGTGAGTAAATAATGACATCATTTTTATTTTTGGGTAACTATCCCTTTAAGGACAAGCGGCGGCATGTTTACTATTAGGGCTACTGTCACTTTAAGATCCGCACGCAACAAGTCTAATATACACGCATTTGACAATCAGATTTTTTTCTTATTTTTTTCTACTGTTCTTTCACTTTAGACATAACCAACTTTGTTTATGTAAACCTTGTGTGTATTTGACAGTATTAGAGCAATAAGACTCGAAAGATAACTTAGTCTAGTAACCAGGCGCTGTTAGACAGGCTTATTGCATGTGCGCATTGGGTGTATTGCGCTCAGAAAAGTGCTCGCTAGAACAGCGCATCAGCAGCGAATGACATGTTGAACCGGCAAGGCTTTAAAGCACATGCAAATAATTACATTTTATAAACTACAGTGTCCCGTTCCTCTGCATTGCATGTGAATATACGTCGCGCTGTACAGTATGTTGAGACGGAGGCGCCAGAACTGCAAATTTATAGAATGCACGATCCTGCGATATTTCTTCAAAAGCAGATCGTGGAGACATTTTAATCGTCCACGATCAAAAATCGTGATATTGCACACCCCTAATCTAACATGATATTTGACGGTATCCAGGGCCCCTTAGATGTCCTGGGCCCCTGGGCAAGTGCCCAGTTGCCCTAATGGTTAATCCGGCCCTGAGTAGTGGCCATGAGTGTCGGCCGCGTAGGCAGGCTGCTTTTCATCCACGATAGCATCTCCGGACGCCGTTTTCTGTGCGACACGGGAGCACAAAGGAGCGTCCTGCCTGCATCCCGTTTGGACATGGTGACCGACAGCCACGGCCCCCCTATGGAAGCTGCCAACGGTAGCCCCATCCGCACATATGGAACGAGGTATGTTGAATTGTGGTTCGGAGGACAGCAGTTCGGTTGGGACTTTGTTACTGCAAAGGTTGCCGTTCCCCCTCCTCGGCGCTGATTTTTTGTGTGCACATGGACTGTTGGTGGATGTAAAGAACCGCCGTCTGATTGATGCTGTCACGTTTTGTTCTTATACGTGCACGCTCAGCGAGGCAGACTCCATACGACTGTCTAGCATGCTCTCAGCTTCCGATGATTTCCACCGTCTACTGGCCAGTTTCCCAGCCCTCACTCAGCCCACTTTCTCTGCATCTACTGTAAAGCATGGTGTGGAGCACCATCTTACCACTACTGGTCCACCCGTCCACGCCCGCGCTCGGCGCCTCGACCCGACCAAGCTTGCCGTTGCAAAGGTTGAGTTTGCAAACATGGAACGCCTGGGCATAGTACGCCGATCCGACAGCCCGTGGGCATCACCCCTCCACATCGTCCCCAAACCTGGCGGCGGCTGGCGCCCGTGTGGCGACTACCGACGTGGGACGCTGGTCAGTGCCATTGATCTGTTGTTTTGTTTACTTTCGAAAATAAACGACACACATACTTGTGTGCTCAAAGTGAGAAGTTGTCTCTTGCAAATTACTGCAGTTTCCACACAAGCACTGTTACTGCATTCAGATATCACATGCATTCGAAAATACATGAAAAGAACATTTCAGTAATCACACTGGTAACTTCTATAAAAGAGTAAAATCTCCAGAGAAGTCATTCAACTCATTTGATATTTAGAAGGAAGAATATTGATTAATACCTTGATTATAATCACTCATTACATATACATTGAAGCAGCAGTGGATTCCAATCCACCCCTTCAATAGCATGTCACTAGCCAATCAAAACTTCATTGTGTTTATTTGCTAAAACATCACTTCATGAGTTCACACTTACATCAATTAAACAGAGTAAAGATTATGCGTATTTGGCGTGCTGTCCGGGTGGAGGGCCCCGAGCTCTGAATTATTGCCCGAACCCAGAGTACTCCCCCTGTTGTTGTAAGAGTATTTAAGACTAGAAGTGAGGAGATGGGGTGGTGGAGGGATGCTGTTAAACTGTCAACACCTCTTAACTCGTTGATTGGGTTGATTAACAGAGTGTGCTCCACTAGTGTCTAATTAGTTTTGATTATCTGAGGCCCTCTCCACATGGAGACGCAGCTGTATATGTACAAATTTTGTGTCGTTATGGTGTTTCGTCCAGACGGATCTGGCGTTTTGAGAGACTGAAACCGCTATTTTTTGAAACCGGGTCGCAGAGTGGATAAATCTGAAAACGAAACGCTTGCGTTTTCGTGTGTACAGCCAATCCGTATATTTTGTGAAACGATGATGTCATCACCCCACGTGTCGACTAATCAGACACTGCTTAGTCACGTAACAGCAACAACAACTGCCGACTACATGCTTTTATAATAATATAATATAATGCTGCATACTGTAAATGTAAATGTTTTTTTTTTACTTTCTGTATGCATGTGAAAAGCCCTTCTAGGGACGGAAATTGCAAATTAGCCTTAAATGTTGTAGTGTGGTACATGTTTATTGTTCACACGTATCCCTATTAAATAAAATAAAATAAATAAAATAAATAGAAGCTACTGAGCCTCTTTTATTCCTTTATTTATTATTTACTTGAATGTATTTTTATTTTATTTCTTTATATTTTTCTTATGCTGTGGTGCTGGTCTGTTGTCTGATTAAGACATTTCGTATTTTTTAGGGATGGGCATTTCAAGCAAAAATAATATTCGACGATCGCTGGGAATTATTTGATTATTAGGCTATTCAGAAAACTCACCCCTGGCCCACATGCTCAACGGCACAACGGCGCTCGCTCAAATTCCACTCTGACATTAAATTTATCAGTAAGCCTGTTGTAGCCATTAAAGAAAATTTATTTAAATAATCCCCTCCTTGAACTGCCACCTTAATGTGGTGGAGGGGTTTGAGTACCTGAATGACTATGTTGGAGCTATGTTGTCCGGGGCTATATGCCCCTGGTAGGGTCTCCCAAGGCAAACAGGTCCTAGGCGACGGGTCAGACTAAGAGCGGTTCAAAAACCCCTTATGATGGACACTAAACCAAGGACCGTGACGTCGCCTGGCATGGCGCAGCCAGGGCCCCACCCTGGAGCCAGGCCTGGGGTTGGGGCTCGTATGCGAGCGCCTGGTGGCCGGGCCTCCCCCCACGGGGTCCGGCTGGGTTCAGCCCGAAGGAGCGACGTGGGGCCGCCTTCCCGTGGGCTCACCACCTACAGGAGGGACCGTAAGGGGCCGGTGCTGAGAGGATCGGGCAGCAGTCGAAGGCGGGGGCCTCGACAACCCGATCCCTGGACACGGAAACTAGCTATAGGGACGTGGAACGTCAACTCGCTGGCGGGGAAGGAGCCTGAGATTGTGCGTGAGGTTGAGAGGTTCCAACTAGAGATAGTTGGAATCACCTCTACGCACAGCTTGGGCTCTGGAACCACACTACTTGAGAGAGGATGGACTCTTCACCACTCTGGAGTTGCCCATGGTGAGAGGCGGCGGGCTGGTGTGGGTTTGTTAATAGCCCCCCAGCTCAGCCGCCATGTGTTGGAGTTTACCCCGGTGAACGAGAGGGTCGTTTCCCTGCGCCTACGGGTCGGGGATAGGTCTCTCACTGTCGTGTGTGCCTACGGGCCAAACGGCAGTGCAGAGTACCCGGCCTTCTTGGAGTCTCTGGGAGGGGTGCTGGAAAGTGCTCCAACTGGGGACTCTGTCGTTCTACTGGGGGACTTCAACGCCCACGTGGGCAACGACAGTGCTACCTGGAGGGGCGTGATTGGGAGGAACGGGCCCCCTGATCTGAACCCGAGCGGTGTTCAGTTATTGGACTTCTGTGCTAGTTACAGTTTGTCCATAACGAACACCATGTTCAAACATAAGGGTGTCCATCAGTACACGTGGTACCAGGACACCCTAGGCCGTAGGTCGATGATCGACTTTGTGGTCGTTTCATCTGACCTGCGGCCGTATGTCTTGGACACTCGGGTAAAGAGAGGGGCGGAGCTGTCAACTGATCACCACCTGGTGGTGAGTTGGATCCGATGGCGGAAGAGGAAGCTGGACAGACTCGGCAGACCCAAGCGCACCCACCTCCGGCGGAGCTTCGACCGGATCCCGAGGGAGGCTGGAG
>JARPMJ010009034.1:0-30195 GCA_033366665.1 Phoxinus dragarum | reverse complement strand
TGAAGGAATCATCTAACATGACTGGGCACTCGTAATGACCCATCAAGGATGATAAGAGAAATAAAAGCAGGTTTAAAACTTGCCCCATTCAAGTCAATAGGGTGCAAATTTTAAAAAGAGGATAACACAGTGTAGGCAACACCGATTTTTGTCGTTGTTCTCTGTATTGACAGCACTCCAAATTTACAAAAAATTGAGCTCAATGTTAAAATTGACCGGAGTTCTCCTTTAAATCAATGGTCAATTTTGATTTAATATTGCTTCTTCTATTTAACAGGGTAACAAAACTCTTAGCAAAGAAGTCCAAACTGATCACACACCCCAACACCGGTTACATCACTTGTCCACTGATACCAATACCAGTATTTTCACTGCATTTGTGATTTTTTTAAATATACTGCGTATAGAAACCAAACGAATATGAATCATATTAGTTGGCTTACTTTGTTTAGTAAATATTTATTTCCTTCAGATATTTTCATGCTTAAGCATGTTAAAATGTATTGTATGCTCAATATTTTATCTATCATTTAATTGCACGGCACATTTAGAGCTGCTCCAGCAGGACTCCAATGTTTAGACAACAGTGAAATATCACAATTCTCTATTCCAATTTTGATACTACAGCAGAACCTACTAGCCTAATTAATGTAAATTTAAAATATTATTAAAGACAAGTAAGCAGTCAGTAATAAAATAAGAACAAATAATCAAATTACAAATCGCACAAATAAACAATAAAACAATAAAACAAAGGCTACAAATTAAATAAACAGCAGTTTTTTTTTTTATAGTTCAGGTAGGTCTAACAGCAGTTTTTAAGAAAATCATTTGAATAAAGTAATCAAATGAGAAATAAAACTGCATATACATCACTGTATAAATTAAATATAGATACATCTTTATAAAGTTACAAAAGTAATCCAGTCAATAGCAGTAAGTGATTACTTTGTCTTTTGTAGTTTGATTTACAGTATAAAAAAACACAGTAGCAGGTTTATTGGGCTGCTGTCCCATTGCTAGGGCTGGGCATCGTTCAAAATCTTTCGATCCGGTGCCAATTTCGATACCGGTTCCTAACGATACTTTTTTCGATACCAATTTTATGAAATCCATTTTAACAAGATTACATAACATATTACCTCAGAAAAACTTTTATTTTTTATTTATTTAGTTTTATTTTTTCAGTTTGTTTCATGCTCTTTAGCCAGTGCACAAAGGAATAAAACATTTTTTATAAAGCGCTCATGCTCACCAAAGCTGAATTTTTAAATAAAAAAATACAGTAAAACTTTAGTAATATTGTGAAATAGTATTACAATTTAAAATCGTATCTAATATATTTCAAAATGTAATTTATTCCTGTGATGTCAAAGCTGAATGTTCAAAATCATTACTTCAGTGTCACATGACCCTTCAGAAATATGAAAACAGTTTGCTGCTTAATATTTTGGAAACTATGATAATTTTTTTCATGATTATTTGATGAATAAAAAATTCAAAAGAAAAGCATTTATTTAAAAACGAAATATTTTGTAACATTACACATGTTTTAATGTCACCTTTGATAACTTGAATGCATCCTTACTGAAAAAAAAATCTGACTAACCAACACAGTTTTGAACGGCAGTGTACATTCAGTAGGTTATTGTTTATTGCAATATAAACACTGTCCGAGTGATCAACAAGGTATCTCTTCATTTACCAATCGAAGACGAAGCAACTTTCTGCTCTTATGTTTACTCCGTGCACTGTCAAGGTCTTCATCGTGTTTGTCGTGGGTACCGGTCTTTGCAGCAATTATTTTACCGCAAATACTGCATCGCGCGCTGTTGGCATCGAGCCTGGAGAAATGTAGCCACACTTTTGATCGACTCTTCCACATCTTTAAGGTATTATGTGTGTGTGCTCGCGTCTCATATGAATATGTGCACGGAGAGTTTGTGTGTGCTCGCGTCTCATAAGTATGCGTGTCGAGAGTTTGTGCGTGCGCGCGCGTGTCATATAAGTGTGCGCGGAGAGTTCCGCGCGTTTCGTGTGAAGAGAGTTTGCGTGTATGTGCGTGAGCGACTTTATGTGTGTCGTTGTGCATTTCATATGTATTTGTTTGAGCACTGACGTTGACGAGTTAACTCCTTAGGTATCGAAATCTGGAACCGAACAACATGTCATGTTTCGATACTCGATAGTATCGAGGCAATTCGGTCGGTACCTAAAAAGTATCGAGACTCGGTACCCAGCCCTACCCATTGCGGCTGTTCACACCTGGCCACTTCATGCGTTTTCTGTGATCGGTAGCCGATCGTGAAAAGACCAGGTGTAAATGCCCTCCGAAACGCATTCGAGACGGATTTGAATCCGATCGCTCGAACCACTTCAGGAGGAGGTCTGGGCCGCTTTCCAGACGAAACTGGACAAATGTAAATGCATCTAGTTGTTGAAACCACATATGTGAATTTTAGTCCTCCCAAAAATGCTAAAAAAGAAACGTGTGAGAGCGTGTTATAGGCTATGGGCCCTATCTTGCACCCAGCGCAATTGACTTTGAACACCGACGCATGTATCATTCCTATTTTGCACCCGCGCACAGCGGACTTTTCCCTCCACAGACGCACGTCGGTAAATTAGGGAAATTACGCGGGGGCGGTTCAGCGAAAAGAGGAGGCGTGTTCTGGCGCAAAAGTTCCCTGGTGCTATTTTCCAGTTTTAGAAAGCAATTGCGCCATTGACCAGGAAAAATACAGTCTAAAGTCAGTGGCGCGTTAGTGATGTGGTATTTTAAGGGCGCGTGCTTGGCCATAATGTAGCGTGTTAACGCGCATCCACTTTGATTCTCTAATATAACCAGACGCAGCAGTTTTCATTTTTGCAAATCATACATTATTACAAGGAAAAATATTAACACACGAGGGAAATCATATTGTGTCTGTGAAGATGTGGAAAAGATCTATCTAGAAAAAAAAAAAAATCTAGATTAGGCTACACATTTACCCAAATTATACGCCTGTTTAACCGAAGCTAATTTGTGTGCGTTTCTCCATCATCCTCATACAATGTCACTTCTCTGTGTTTTACGGCCCTGACGAGAACGCCGGTCTCCTCGGCTGTGAACCGCTCCTGGCGTGCACTGGCAAACCCGCCGTTACAATAGCCGGCTCTTAAAGGGAATGTGAGAGGACGCTCTGATTGGTTTATTTCACGTTACGCCCAAACCACACCTATGAGTAATGACGCGACTTCAGCGCAAGAGTCATTTATCCCGCCGGGAAAATAGCAACAGCGCCCAAGACCCGCCCACAAAGTTACTTGCGCTTTGACACTTGCGTTTCAGATTGTTAAAATAGGACCCTATATGTCATGTTATAGCCAGATATGACGACGCTACTGCAGCACGCATCGCCGCAGATGAGAAACTGAGCATCTATTCATCAAGCCAACGTGCAAACTATCACAAATCACAGTGAAAGTAAGTCGCAGACGCTTAACACACAATCATCTTCATTAAAAGTAAAGAACCGAAATTACGTTTTGGGCTGTTGCCGCTCTCTCTTATTGCGGTCTTTGATTTTGACATTTTAGCTGACGATCAATGAAATGCAGCTCATAACTGTTGCTTTCGGTGACATGGACTCCATTAAATCGGCATATAGCGCGGGAATTGAAGATCGGATTTAAATCCGTTTTGCAAAAACACATTTATGTGACCAGGTGTAAATGGAATCGTTTTGATAAATCAGATAGCTATCCGATTTGAGAAAACGCATGAAGTGGCCAGGTGTAAACAGCCCCTTTAAGACCGAATGCTCGGATCCAATATAGCATGCCCTACTGTACATGATTGGTTTTCTTTGTTTACGTTCATTAAGATATATCTATTGTTTACCAAGACACTCACCAAGACGGACATTATACATAATTTTGTGTGAATTTGTCCGTTCAAGCGCAGGTCGTGAAAGAGAATTTAATTTGCACGCTGTCTGAGGCGCACGCTTTCAGTGCGCACGCTCGATTGATTTCATGAAACTTCTTGACCTACAAACGCCCTGTAATAATGTAGGGAACCACTTGTTATACATAAATCACGTAACAGTTCATGTTTTACTTGCATATACTGTAATGGAATTGTGTAATTTCGTATCAAATGTTTTGATTATGTATATTGTTTGTATTCTCTGTTGTTATTTCTGTGTGTTTTTGTATTGCTGTTTGTTGTAAGCAGGATATCCTCTGATCAGCTGCGGGATGGCTCCACCCCTTTGATTGACGCGGGTTTAAAACTATCGCTTTCGCTCTCTGAATATATTAAAATGCGCATAACTGTAGAATTAATTCTTAATGCGCATGTGAGCGCCATCAGCGTTTCTCACAGGTTCGCGTTTAAAGTCTGTGTAGAGAGAAAATAGTCATCTTAGCGGCCTCTAATTTAATAACTAATGATCGTTGCAAAAACAATATAAAGCCAAAACAATCTCTATTACCTTAAATTATCCGTTTATCTCTGTAAAGCCGCTTTGAAACAATCTACATTGTTAAAAAAAAGCTATATAAATGAAGATGACTTGACTTGAAGTTGAGCTGTTGCGATTCATGGCCGGTCGCACTTCTTCTGTCTCCTCTCCAGCAGTCAAACCATTATTGTATTTAGATTCTGTTATGTCTTATTTTCAGTGATGGTGTTTTGTAGGGTTGACCTGCCCTTTTCTTTGAAATCACGTTCGTTCTGTTTTGTTAGTGTATTTAGGTTAGGGTAATTTGCTGGGTTATGATTTGGATACTTAGTTTGATATTTATCTTAATAAAACGGTTATCGGTTTTCTTGAATTTTGGACTCATTGGTATATTTTGGTCTGACGACTGGGCGTGGCAGTCATGTCTATTTTCTTTGTTACGATTTAACCTGGACGGATCATATATACAATTTAGTTTTAATCTAAATGATGCATGAGTGCTGAGTGAACGATCAGCAATCAAGAGCATGCAACAGATGTGCTCTCTAATAATAATACTACTAATTCCAAGTACCGTACTTGTGAACGTAAATACAACTTCTGAACAGTAGGAGCATCTCAGCGCTGCTTAAAACAAAAAAATTTCTGAATCTTACCTCTATAGTAAGTAATGTTGAAGTAAATCACTGTCTTACCGTTAAACAGATTTTTCTTATAGACCGGCTCACTGGTCTCCTCACTCACTTCGTTCTTGAGTGTGCAGGTGTAGGCGTTTTCTGGATTTCCTTCCTTTTTTTTGACTGTGATGGACTTTCCGTTTTCATTGACCGTCAGTGTTTCTCCAGCAGAATTATTCCAGGTAATACTTTCACTGTACTTGCAGTTTAAATACACAACATCAGTATTGTCTTTTATCTTCTCCGTTTCTATAACAGGTTTGGGGACCCGATCTGTGAAAGAAACAATGAAAAAATGCATGCTACTACCAAGTCTAAAACACATGATAATACTCTGGTACTTCTTGTCAGTGTGATAGATATTATGTTAAGATAAATTAAATTAAATTTGGCCTTTAATCAAAAAATAAATAAATACTGATATAAAATATGGAACAGACTGAGGATCACTATTTATACAAGTAAAAAAAAAAACTATAATAAAGTAATGCATTTCAATAATCAGCACCCACTCACCCATAACAGTCAAGGTGAATCTTTGTGTCTGCTCTTTACCGCTGACGTCAATGGTATAAACTCCACTATGTTCGAGTTTTAGTTTAGTAATAGTGATTTGTCCAGTCTCTGTATTAAGAGTCGTGATGTCTTTGAATCTCGGACTCGGGGTTGTAGTAGTAGTTTCTCCGTCTTCCCATTCAATCGCCTTCGTTACAGTTCCTTTTACCTGTTTCCATGTGATGCTGGTGACAGGAGGAACAATTGTGTCTAGTTTAAAAGAAACTTGATCACCCACTGCTTTCTTCACCTCTTGACCTAATAATTAAAAATAAGAGAGTATGTTAGTCAACATTCAAAAAGCAAATATTATATACATATAAACACAAAAAAGAAAAAACAAACAATAACAGAAAAAGAAAAATTAATGAGATCATCATACAAATAATGTAAAAGCTTCACATTGAGACCTAGTGCGTTTTGCTTTACTATTTTTCAACCCAAGTAGTAACTCAATTTAATGTTTCATATCTATTTTTGTTTTCCTTTTAGCCCATTTCTGTTTATGTATATGGTATTTCCACATAATCAAACAAAGATTAACAATAAAGGTCATATTTGGTTGTAATCTTTTGTCTATTCAACTAAAAAAATATTTTTTTTTTTTGGGAAAAAATAAACTTTCATGCCTAAGCTTTTACCGAGGAAGTCGATACAAAACATTCTGCTATAAATGCAGTTAAAAATAAGAGGACATTTTCTTTCTCAGTCCCACAGAAATCACAATTACATCAGTAAAAAAGCTAAGAAAAAGTGTTTTAACAGGGTATAGTTAGTATTTTAAAATGTACTTATCCCACGTTATTTTTCATGCAATATTTTTTAGGCAACCATACATATTTCCACTCAGATTTAGATTGCAAATATGTTTTGCAAAAATATTGGGCTGTATTATGTTATAAGTAACTTCCTAATAAAGTAATTATTCCATCTACTATCAGTAATAATAATAATAATAAATCCTTTAATTGCAATATCAGGTCTAAGACTCACACTCTCCTTGTTCACATTTCCTTTAAACAGACATGTTAAACCGGATGGTATTGCATCAAACACTATACAATATTATTTAGGGATTCTTGGAATATTATACATGTGAACAAATTCTACGTTGGTATACAGGGGACCATTTTCATTAAATAAATACATAAATAACTGTTTAACATTATCACCCCTTTAAAAAAAAAAGTTTTATGTCTAAATGTTATGTGCCTGTTATTCCAAATTATACAATTGTTTGGAGAAAGATTATGTTTACAGATAAGTATCCAAGAGAGTAGCACATGTGTGTGAGAATTACTTAATCTAACAGGAATCTTAATTATGTCAAAGTTGCATTGCAAGAGAAAAGCATCACACCCATTTCTCAAAGAGTCTCCGGCCTAGTTTCCGGCGATCGCTTCAAGTCAAGAAAAACTTACTGTTTGGGCATATTATGGAATCGAAATATGTAATATAGATGAAATACATGTTGAGAACACAATAAATAAATAAATATAACTATTATCGGGATATATTAAAGTAACCATAATATAAACTATAAACTACACGCCTTTTGTATGGGTGTAACTTAGCCTGTGGCTAACGTTAATAAGTTAACTAAAACAATAATAACGTAAACATAACTAGGCCACGCATTGACTTTGGTTATCTAAAATACACCGCAACATTTGGTATTCGTAAATTGGCCTACAATATTATAATATATTGTAAAACTAAACGGCTTGACGAGGCCAAGAACGTTTTTCTGTGTGCTATCATTGCTCGAATGCTAACGGTAGCATCGCTTACCTGACACTGCTCCGGCGGCGATGAACACTCCGCAGATGGCGATCACAAAGTATCTACGAAGTAACATCTTTATACAAAGTACACTTTTAATGCCTTCTACTGCTATATTTCGCGCAGAAAGTATCCAGGGTCACGCCCGACCGAGATGCCAGGAAAGAAAGGACTGAGCATGTGTAGAGTAGAGGAAGAACAAAACGAAACCGAAAGCAATGGGCGAGGCTTCAGACGTCCCGCGGTTAATGTCGCCATCTAGTGGCCGTATAACAACACTGCTGATCACAGTTGTGTTGCTTCTTTTTTTGGGGAACCTGTGATACTTTTTCCAGGGTTCGTTGATGAATAAAAAGTTTAAAAGAACAGTCAGCAATTATTTTAAATAGAAATGTATATTTAGCATTGTCAGGTTTTTATTTGTGCTAATAGATAAAACAACGGCGCTGTGCACTCGGGTTTATGGCTGCTATAAATTTGACCTGCCACAAAATGCCGCTGTTTTCGACACTCATGATGCTTCCAAACTTCATTAAGGGGAAAGGATTCACTTTTGCAACACGACTGAAGCGTGGTGTTGCGACGCCCATAGAAATACATAATAAAGGCTAGATGTCTTACGGCGGAGTCTCTAACTTCATCACCCGGGCCGGCGGCCATCTTGTCACAGGCAAGCTTTCTGGCGGGCTCTGTGGTTCCTGATGTAAGGCGAGTGATCTGCACGAACACAAATACTCTTATCTCGCTGAAATCTTGACGGATTTACAAACGGTTTGGTTTCTTACAAATGTTATTAACGTGGCTATAATTCTGGATGTTTGAACATGTTGAAATATATAATATTATAATTATTCATAAGTATGCAGTGTCATAACTACATCTCTGACGTTTATAACAAACCAACCCGTTTGAAAATCGGTAGAAAATTTAGCAAGTTATGGTTATTTAAAAAGTACATGCACCATTAAAACACAATGTTACGAGTGAGCGAGCTGACTGTGACAAGATGGCTGCCAGGTGCGGACGTCGACCTCTATTGGCCAGCAGCGCGGACGAGACATCTAGGGCCCCATTTTAACGATCTGAAACGAAACGCAAGTAACTTTGTGGGCGGATCCCGGGCGCTGTTGCTATTATACCGGCGGGATAAACGACTCTTGCGCCCGACGCAAATCTAAAATGTGTTGGTCTGAAGTCGCTTCATTACTCATAGGTGTGGTTTGGGCGTAACGTGAAATAAACCAATCAGAGCGTCCCCTCACATTCCCTTTAAGAGCCGGCGCGCTTGTTCCATGGCGGATTGCTATTATAACGGCGGGTTTGCCGGCGCACGCCAGGAGCGATTCACAGCCGAGGAGACCGACGTTCTCGTCAGGGCCGTAAAACACAGAGAAGTGACATTGTATGAGGATGATGGAGAAACCCAAATTAGCTTCGGTTAAACAGGCGTATAATAATTTGGGTAAATGTGTAAGCTCGATTTATGACTATTTTTTTTCACATCTTCATGGACACAATGATTTCCCTCGTGTGATAATATTTTTCCTTGTAATAATGTATGATTTGCAAAAATGAAAACTGCTGCGTCTGTTTATATTAGAGAATCAAAGTGTGTGTGTTGTGCACACGCTACATAATGGCCAAGCATGCGCGCTTAAAATAGCATATGAATAACACGCAACGCGCCACTGACTTTAGACTCGGTTCCTGGTCAGTGGCGGAGTTGTTTTCTGAATCTGCAAAATATCACCAGGGAACGTTTGCGCCGGAACACGCCCTTCATTTGCCTACTAAACGCTTCAGAAAGCCTCGGTTTCCCATCACTATTTTTGAGTATAGTAACCGTTCTGTAACGGTTCGGTGGTTGAGTAAGGCGCACAACAAAGGAAATCGTGAGAATAACAATGTTTTTAATTAAGTAACACACTCAGAAGAAGATAAACACATTCACACAAACCAGAACTGAGAACGGACTGAACAGAAAATAGAGTATATATTCACACCTGGTAAATGAGGACACTAAACAGCAACAGCTGGACTAAATCAGATACCATGGCAACTAATGAGAACTAATACAGACGAGACAGAAAATTAACTTAACGGAATATATATACGTGACACTTGTGACAGTTTTTGTTCTTTTCTCAATATAATACTACATTTTAGTAGCTATTTATTTATACGCAACTCTGTTTGGTGCCAGTAAGATATTCTCATCTTGTCCTTCTGTGAAAATCTGCATATGTAGGCCTAACATATATTCAGACATTGATGTCAAAATCACGTCGTGAAATAGGTCAAAAATGAAAGTCATATATGACGTCAAAGTGTCGATGTCAATTTCTTGTCAAGATTTTGACCTCTGTTATTTTTATGTCATGCTTTGTTGGCATTGATGTCATTTCCACATTTATTTGACGTCAAGATGTCATGATGTTGATGTCATTTTAATGCTATTTTGATATCATTCAATATCAAGCTTCAATATCAGATTTAATTGACCTTTTATAGTATGCAATTATAGTGTCTGCTGTCATTTTAAACGTGAACTAAATGTAAACATGCTAGGATTTAAATAAATAAAAACACACATGCAAAATACATAGACCTATAGGCCTACAACTTTCAAGATCATTCAGGCTGAGTAATAAATATACTTTTTCAGACATTGTTTTGACATAAGTTTCACATCAATTTGACGTCTTATTTCCTGACATCAAATCAACATCGATTTAATGTCAATGATATTGACCTGAGATGTAGGCACCAGAAAAAACATGTCAGATTGATACCTTTGTTGGGCCTCTTTACAACCACAAGGAAATAATTTCAAAATATATTGAAAATATGCATATTCATGGTGGTCAAAATCTTGACTATTTGTTGATGTCAAATTGAGTCAAGGTGCCCGCTGGGTTGTTTTGGGTTTTGAGCAAATGATGAGCACAAGAAACCAACACACATTTCAAATGTTTTAATATATTTAATAGCAGGCTTACAGTGAAAATTAATTATAATCAAGAAAAGGATGATAAAAAATCACAGTGAATGAAGGAATGCAACAACAAATCCATGCTTGAGTTTAATGAAGAAACAAAACAAAACTTCAGTCCTGGAACACACATTTAAATAATCAGATTAGTAAATTACATTTTGCATTACTGAATTATTGCATGATATAAAAAAACATAGCATATTCATCTAGTTGTATTTTCAGATTTATGTTGTTGAGAGACTCTCTGCTGTCTAGGCTTTAAACTGATCTCTCTCAGACCGGATCGCTGGTCTCTGTACTTGCACGGTTATCGGGAGTACAGGTGTAGAAGTTTTCGTTTCTGTCTGTGATGGACTCTCCTTTCAGGTGGAAAGCTGAACACTTTGTTCTTCTCTAGTAGAATCCTTCCCAATGGTTTTATCACTGTTCTCTCATCTTAAATACACAACATTAGGGTTAGCAGCGCTCTTCTCAGGTTTGGGGACTGGCTCTGTGAAAGAAACAGTGAAAAAGTAAGAACATTCAGACAAAAATGAAATCAAACACAACTACACTATAGCCTTGCTCAAAGTGTTGTGACAGTACCATGGTACAATGATGGTAGCAGATACTGTGGTTATTTAATTGCAAACCATAAGTACTACACCACACTGGTTTACCATGTTAATGGAAGTACCATGTAAATACCATGGTATTAATCAAAGTACAATGTTTTACTGTACATTTGCATTGTTTTTGTTTTTTTAGTATGTGAGGCTAAGTAAAACCAAGCATAATAATATGATGCATTTATATTATTGAAAAAAATTGTCAACGCACTCACCCATAACAGACAAGAGGAATTTTTGTTCCTGCTCTTTAACGTTGATGTCAATGGTATAAACTCCACTATGTTCGACTGTTAGATTAGTAATAGTAATTTGTCCCGTCTCTTTATTAAGATCTGTGATGTCTGTGAATCTCGGATTCGGGATTGTAGTAGTTTCTCCTTCTTCCCATTCAATCGCCTTAACAGTTACACCATCTCTTATGTGTTTCCATGTGATGCTGGTGACAGGAGGAACAATTGTGTCTAGTTTAAAAGAAACTTCATCACCCACTGCTTTCTTCACCGCTTTACCTAAAGAATAAAATATGAGAGAGTATGTTAGTCAACATTCAACATGTCTGGGCTAGCTTTCCAGGCAGCATCACTTCCAACATTCCAACTTTAAGAAACAATTAAAAAAATATTATTTATTAACTTATATTTAGTATAAAATGTATTCTCATGGAGTACTGGGATGTATGAGTATGATTGTATGTGCATGAGTGTATGTGTAGGTATGTATTATATGTATGTCTTGGTGCGTTTTGCGTGCACTTTCATCAATCATTAGGTTATTGGTGATGACTGTTGCCTTATTTGAATTACTTTAATTCATGTAAATTAGGGGCCCCAAGTTATAAGCTTTTGTAGCTTCATTGGGGGACCCATTCGCATTTACCCAAATGAATGTACAACTACGACTGTATTATTTTGACATAGTACAACATTATTTTCATTATAACTAAAACCTTGGAGTATCATAGGCCTATGTTACATGAATACTGTAATCGTTAAATATATAGTGTTGGTATAGGCATACATGATTGGAAATGTGTTCGGTGTGAGGGACAGAGTTTACAACCTTTACTGTGCACACTTCCCGTTTGGGGAACTTCTATTCAAAAAGACTGAAACTAATCATTTCTAATTATAAGCGTGCACTACAAATAATCATTATCCATGAGTTTGACTGAATGAGCTGTGAATCAGGAAAGTAATGCTTGGTATTTTAAGGCAACATGGTATCACGAGAATATCTACCCAGCAAACAAAACATTTTTACAACTTTTCACAACGTTGCAATGAGGTAATTTTGCAATACCACATAAAAAAAAAAAGTTTTAGAAACCACACCTAAATTTTTTACAATAAAGTATTGTTAGATTATTGTATCTCTATTTATTTTCTCAGTCTTTTTCACTCACTGAAAAGAGTTAGCATGCCTGGAACGAGTCATAAACATGAAAAGCCAATCCGTTCACAAAACATCCTCAACTTTTACTTCTGTACTTGGCTTTTACACATGGTCCTGGGATGGTGTAGCAACCAACCAATAAGAATATACATTACATCATATAAAATGCAAGACAAGGAGAAAAACAAGTCCATTTGGAAGAAGTGCATATTCATGACGCATGATCTGGCCAAATACAGGTCTTCTATCTGGGTTGGTTTCCAAGAGACACACATGGAGAATACTTTAAAACAGATGTGTGAGAAGCAAATACTTCTCTCCCTACCAACCCTTGCAGCCTTAAAGACCGGAGAAAGAGAAAACAGACAGAAACAGAGACAGAAAAGTCAGGATGAGATTTTTATCCTACAAATATAAAACATTTTAGAAACGTTGTGAAAAATTATACTTGGTAGGTCAATAAAATGAAAACAAAACCAGACCAAACTGCAACTTTTGTGAGACGTTTTATTTCGGTTTTTAAAGACGTGGCACTGCTCGACGCGGCGCTTCTCGTCTGGTGTGCGACCCCCTTTAGTATACGGTAATATAATCTAAGTCTTACATACTGATTTGTTAAAGACATTTCAATTATAAATAAAACGTAATATAATGTGTTAAACTCCTACTGTCATGCTTTCCGTCTATCAGCCTATGCCATTTAGATCGTTATCTCTAGGCTTACACTCAACGAACAACATCTCAACACTAAAATAAAAGCCTGTCTCATAGACGCCTGTCTCAAATACAAGCCGGTGCAGTTCAGCGATTTGGGAAAATAAAAGCCCGTGCTACTATTTGAAGTTTTACGTTAGGTCAGCCGTATGTACTCGTTACATCATAAGAAGAATGGCTTCTACGCTAATATTAGTCTCTCTGTTTATCCCGAGGTTTACCGCCGGATCCAGATCTGATGAAGGACCTGCGCCTGGACATGTCGACAACGCAGTCCTGAAGTGTAGTCTCCCCCCTGTGAAGGCCTCCTTCCCTTTATCTCTGTACAGATAAAACATTGTCAAAATAATTCCAGTTCACATGGATACGCGGAAGCAATATAAAAAAAAAAAGTTACACAAAATCTGTATTACCGTAAAACTTCAAATAATAGTTTTATAATAATAGGCTTTTATTTTCCCAAATCGCCGAACTGCACCGGCTTGTATTTGAGACAGGCGTCTATATGAGACAGGCTTTTAATTTAGTGTTGAGACTTCACCCTGTGCTGCAATATACATTTAGTTTTACATTCATTTACAGAAATCAGCTGGTTGAATGAAAATCGCCGCTTTTGTTATCGGATTCTCAGGTGATATTCTCAATTCATTCAGTTAACGGGCGCTCTGAGATTCAGACTGCAGACTAAGCAACGATTGTATTTAATTGTACAGTACAATCATAACATAGTACAGACATGATCTTAATTCCATAATGTCCTTAAACATAACAATATTGCTGGCCATAAACTGACAAAGTGCGCGTCCGGTGTGCGATACCTCGAGTTGTCATACGCAGCACGGTGCTGCGCTTCTCGTCCGGTATGCGATACCTCGAGTTGCCGCTAACTCTCTCTGCCTGCCTTGTTTGCGCTAACAGCTCCGGCCCAGATGCGCAGGGCTCTCTTGTGTGCACATCCATAGAACTGGCGTAAACAGACGATCTGACGGGTTTTAGAAGATTAAATACAACCCGAAACTAAAAAACAGACCAGGCCTCTATTTGAGACCGACCTTTATTTATCCAAACCTGTAGCCACACCAGGCGTGTAAAAGAGACAGGCGTCTATTTGGGACTCGGCTATTATTTGAAGTTTTACGGTATACATTTTTAAGGCCAGACAAGTCATTTGTTGAGGTCAATTTGTAAAGAAAGACTACACGCCTGCGCAGATATATATTCAAACGCGCATACCTATAGACTAAACACGTAATACGCATGTGAACGCCGTCAGAGTTTTCACAGATTCACGTTTTTGAAGTTTACGCTGAGATAACTTTTTTCGACCTTTTGCAACGCTTGCACCTTGCAACCTATTTCAAGGTTTGCGTTCTCGAGCCGCCAGGCACTGTTGTCGTGCGAATGAGCGGCCGGAGCGCATTAAGGGTTTTCTGTTAATCCGCCTTTCCACTGCACACGACATTCACATACGATTATTGCATTTCGCACCCTAGTGTCAGTCGCACGGATCTTTGAAATTGGTTGTGAAGCAACCGTTACCCTCGGCTACCCTCAATGGTAACTTTAATGATTTTAATGAATGTAATGCAAGCATGAATATATCCACACAAAACAAATGACCCTCAATACATCTAACATAAAAACATAGTAGATTTTATAGAGCTAATCAATATAAATATTGATTTAATAATTCTAAAATATTTTTTTTCTGCCATAATTATTAATAACTGTCATTATTTACAGAAATAGCATTTACACAATAACATTAAAGAGTTAAAATATTGGTAATTCTAGCCTCGCGCTCATAGTTTTGATTGGAATACATCACATCCGGTCGACCGGTCGCATACGGTCTAGCCGCAGAAGTTCAACGGATCCAAAGCTCAAATCGGCAGAAGTGGACAGATTTCTGTCCAGGTCCTTGAGTAGAAAGTAGTAACGTCAGGGGTGATTTGGGTTGCATTTTGGTTGGAAATGAAAGTCTGGTTGACGTCAGAACTCGGCTGATGTTGGTTTCTGACGTCAACCGATTTTCAACCGTTTTGAAATCAATATGATTTTAATTTTCAACGTTGGGTTTGGTCTTCTAAATGTGAATGTTGTCATTGTTTTGGAGCACACTAGCTTATAGATAACAGTAACATATTCATACTAAAAGCCAAAAAACTGGGAACAGCCATTTGGGTGTCTGAAACCATTGTGGACGTTATTGAGTGACTTATTCAATCCCACGACTGGAACTGTGTTAGAAATAAATGTGATATTGATATGAGGGTAGGCAGGCAGAGATTCAGAGGCATACGGTACTGTAAGTTGGCTATTACATGCAACAATGCAACAATAATAAAACAATGCTTTGACATTTCCTTTTAGTAAACATCGGTCTTTACAACTTTTACTTGTAACGGAGTAATATTTGACCAGTAGTATCTGTACTTTTACTCAAGTAAGGAAGTTGTGTACTTTGTCCATCTCTGCAAATCGGATCTAAATTTTCCGCATACGCAAATGATCGTAACTCCCCGCAGCTCCCGTACGACTCTCCATTGGAAATGAATGACTTCCGGTCCGACGGCTGTCGTTTGCCGTGTGCAGTGGAAAGGCGGCTTTAGAAACGTGTCGTGTTAGCGGGCCACTAAGTTAATAACGATCTTTGCAACGGAAGTGAATCAATCAAAACTAACTTTAGCTGGACAATAGCTTTATTCTAGAGCTGCTGTAAAGCCAAAACAATCTCTGTTACTGTAATCTCCTGTTATCACTGTAAAGCTATTTTGAAACACTCTATATTGTTAAAAGCGTTATAAATGAAGGTGACTTGACTTACTCCGGATGCAGCCCATATTCGATGCATAAAAGTACCTCATAGTTACATATTGGTACCAAATGTGTACATTTCAGTACATAAAGAAGTCTGTAAAGAAAATAATTAAACGTTTCGCTTTTAAGTGTTTGTAGTGCCGTAATTTTAAGTTATATTCAGCTTTAAATTTGAAACTGTATTAAGTGACAACTTGGATATTTGAGTTCTCAACAAGTTCAATCTAGGGAAGTTATTTCAATGATACATTTTAAGTTATGATAACTAATTGCAATAATTTTTCACACTGAATAAATAAGTGTGTCTAAACCTTTGACTTATCTTCAGTAAGTACACAGTTTAACACCATTTTGCAGAGTCAATGTGAAAAATATTGTTGTTTTACTGTCATAGATTCACGATTGTACGTCAGCAGCGAAAACAGGAATCTTATGTTTTATATCAATATTTAAGGTCAGGTTTGTTCAAACCCTTAAAGTTCTAGATTTACAGTAGATATGTTTCCTTACAGACAACACAAGAGCATTTATAATAATTTCACCATGTGAAATAAGAAATACTTACATGACACTGTGATACTCTCACTTTTGTCTTTGCTGACAGGATTGTGTGCCTCGCATGAGTACGGTTTATTCTCCTGTACTTGAGTAAATGACAAGAACACTTGAGGTTTATTTTCATTCTGGATCATTTTGTCTTCTTTATACCAGGATAGAGTCAGATCTTTTCTGTCTCCGATGTCACAGGAGAGAGTTGCATTCCCATCATCTGTGCAGCTGATCCTCACAGCAGGTTTAGGGGCCTTTTCTGTAACAGAAACATGGCGGTTATTTCCTGTAACTACTATAGAAATATACAGTCTGATTGTGTTATTGTTATTGTGTTGGAAGGGTAGATAATATTTGTCATCTTACCATAAACTTTAATTTCCACGTCTCCGTTACCAGTATCTGTACCAACATTATTAAATGTGTTGAATGTATATTTGCCCGTGTCCTTCAGACTAACACTTAAAAATCTCAATGATCCATCTTCTTCCATAGATACACCTTCATATTTTACTTTGATAGGCCCATTTTTCCAGCGAAGAATGTTGCCGCGTGTGTCATGGGCCCATTTTATATCAGAAGGTTTCACATTGTTTCTTGTTGTCAGCTTAATGATGCAGGACGTTCCCACTAGTAGATCTTTTCCACATGTCTCTGTTGAGACTAATAAATAAAATCATATTAGTATTTAATAAAACTCAACAGGGTTCAACAGGCTCATATTTGGTTCACTATGAGGAAAAAAGCATAAAATCAGAGAATGAATAATTCTCAGGGTGGGTTTCTTTTTAAAAGTCAATTTTGGTTCAGACACTAACTTTAGACAACACAGTTCAACATTATATTCTATCATCACACTGTACGGGGTAAGTTGTCACAATAAGGGATCTGCGTAGGGCAGCCTATTAAATCAGAACTTAAACAGTAAAATTATTATAAAACAGCTGAAAGGTAAAAGGTCACTTAAAAATCCCAACCATTGTTATGGCCAACAGAACTTAAAGTTGTGTAAAATTACAACACATATATGCCCTGACCTGACATTTATATATCTATAAAGAAACTGTTCAAATCTGCCTTTGTTATATAATAACTTGTGTTCCTCTGTTTATCCAACAGATACCAAAAATAATATAATACTGAAACTTCAAAAAAAAAAAACTTTTGAACTAGATGTTTGAAACAAACAAATCAGTGCTGGATAAAACAAGACTCAAAGTAGTTCCTGAAACACAGACTTTGTGCTGAACTAAAAATAAAGGGAGTTTGAGCAGCGACAAAAAAAACATTTTGCGTCCCCAAAGAACCTCTCAGTCAAAAGCTCGTAAGAAGCATTTCTTTCTCATTTTGAAGAACATTTAAATAATCTAAAGAACCTTTTCAACTTCAAAGAACTTTTTGTGGAATGGAAAGATTCCATCGATGTTAAAATGTTCTCCAGAAACATAAAGTCCATTACAGAACCTTTATTTGTAAGAGAGTAACACTATAATTTGACTACATATCTAAATGTTCGACTTTCTGTGAAGTGTCCAAAAATAATTTGTTGCTTTAAGGACATATTTTTTCTTGATATGACACTTTAGAATTTTTCTGACAATTTAGATGTTAGATGAATTTTAGAGTTATTATAATGCAGTTTGCAATGAAAACAAATGTAATTTGGATTACTTTTAATCTGATTATTCTTAAAATCCTTTGATCGCAACTTTTGATCTCAACTACAAAATATACAAGAAAAACAGCTTCTCCACTTCAGTCTATTAACATATCTATACAAAATGAAGTCAGAACCTACCAGAGAGTGCAGCGAAGCCACAGAGGAACACAAGTAAGAGATTGTATTGGCAGCTCATTGCTCTTCTGAACACAGCAAATGTTCCAGAACCTTCTTCACACTCGACTGGAGGAAACTCCAATAGTATCAGCAGCAGAACCGCAGTTTCAGAACCACAGCCACAGGGCGGAGCTTCATTCTCTTCTGCTAAATATGAGCTGCTTTTCACATGGATTTTCACATGTCTACAATATTTAACAACAATACTTTTAAGTCACTTTTCTGTTCATATCTGCATTAGATATCATGATGTACAATAAAAAAACTTAAGTGAGCAGGTAAAGGATAATATTTTATTCATGTTGTTAATATGAAATAATTATTAATTAATAAAACATATTAATTTTTTTTTAATGAGCAAGAGTCAACAGTTTTGTGTTTTAAGATTAAAACACAATTGTGATTAAAATAAATTGTTGTTTTCATTATTTATTTATTTATTATGAGCCGTTTAAATACGTTTTAAACCTATTATTTTAGAAATGCTTTTTAAATATCCTATTTGTTTTCATACAGAGACACGTTTCACTTGTTCAGGCTTTGTATTAAATGGTTATTTTAATCTGACATTAAATACGTCACATACTCGCAGTTTAAGTATTTTTTGTATTATCGTGAACATGAAGGAAATAATATGATCAAATAAACAGTTAAATGGGAAACACTTTACAACATGTTACACATTTGTAGGCTATAGTTGTGGTTAGGCAGAGAGTTGGTTGTTGTGCGGACAGAATCATAAACTGAAGATGTCAGTTAAAGGGATAGTTCACCCAAAAATGAAAATGTTGTCATCATTTACTCAGCCTCATGTTGTTCCAAACCTGTAAGAGTTTCTCTCTTCTGTTGAACACAAAAGAAGATATTTTGAATAATGTTGGTACCAGACAGTAGATGGACCCCATTGACTCCCAGTAGGAAAGAAAATACTATGGAAGGGGTGGACTGGTCATCTGGAAGACTGACATGCTTTTTGGCTGATTAACAGTCCATAAAACATCGGTGGCTTAGACCTGCCCTTGAAACGAGATATTGGTGCCAGGTCTTTCTCCATCGGTTTGGTCTTTTTGGGTTCAGCATTTACAGCACTGCTGCCATCTTGTGTACATTCATGGCAAATGTTTGATATCAGTGTCTGGCACAAGTGTGTGTGTATCCAGCAAGACGACCAACCCTGACCACTACACACATAATGCATGGAAATATACCACTGCATAACTAAAGTGAACTGCATAAACTACTTTAATAACACAAATTAACTATCTGGTTGCTGGGCTTTTTTTGCTCAGACATTACTTTTATAGTGAATATTGGGGTGTGCTCCCAAAACAGTATCTGTTTTATAATAGGTAGGGTGTTAGCCTGACACCAATAATTGTATTTATTGTAAATATGTAATTAAATTATACGAACAAATCTGTGATGGACACAATTTGAAATTGATTCAACTTAATAATAAATAAATGAAATACTTCACTACTGGTACAAATCTCCTTCTGAATTTTGTATTTTTGTTTTTAAATAGAAGTCTTAACAGAATGCATTCACATTTGAAAAAGGATTTTATTCAAAGTGATTTGCCCTGCATCAAACTCTTCACATCGGCACTAGTCCAAAACAATCCCTTTGATTTGGTAGCTAAATAAAATAGAATAAATAGCCTTCTCTACTTTCCACCACAAAAGAAAAATGAAGCAGAAAATGTATAGTGTAAAAAATAGTGTAAAATTTATTGGCATATATATTTTTTTTTTCTTAACAATACCAATTTTTAGAAGCTATTTATTTCTACACAATCACACCTGCAAAACTCTGTTAAGTTGGTGACAGTAAGTGATAAATATCTGCATATTTAACAGTACATTCATATATTCATAACCTGATGATGACGTTCCAACACCCAGCAGACAGAAAGGTCAAAGAGCAACAGTGAAAGAGGAGAAACAGTCCCGGTTCTGAAGCACAGACGGTTCAGAGCTACGGTTGATTCAGTGACGCTGGGATTCAGAGAGTCCATGATGAGAAGTGTGTGTCCGCATCAATCACACACTCACAGACACTGTTTCTGAGGGAAAACAGGTGTTTTAATTTACATTATAAAACATACAGCAATGACTTTGGGACAGAAGGAGAACTAAAACGAGGATCAATATCGGCGTGCCGTTTTCGAGACGCCGAGAGCTAGCGTCCGCGACTAACTTGGACTTGACAGAGACGCCGCTCATTAGACAGGTGACCAAATGTACATAAAACTAATCAATGTTATATAGCTCAACAAGATGACATGTTAGAATATGATCAGTATGTTATTATAATGTTGATCTAGCTTACTGCTAGTCTCATATAGTCAACAAACTAACACATAGAATAACATTATAACTTTCAACACACTCAAATGCAGTTTATACCCATACGGAAATGTAATATATGTACACATATGAAATATACATATATGAAATATATCCACATATATAAATATATATGCCCATATATAAAACCTATTAGAAAATGGAACAATTGACATATAAAACCAGCCCATATATTTTATGTATGTATAATAGTGTTTTTTGTTAATATACGTGTCACATATATAATTATCAGTTTTCAAATAGAATTTGTGTAGTATTTGTTTTTGTTTTTATGAGCTGGTCAAGAAGAGGTAAAATAATAATAAATAATACATTTTATTTATAAAAGATTCGAAAATGAGATGAAATGAAATGTGGATATTGATCTGTAGACTTGATCTGTAGACTTGAAATAAATAGTTAAATAGTAAATAGTTTGGCATATATAATTTAAACATATCGGTGACATATATGGTCAAAACATACAGTAGCCTATTATATAAATAATAATCATATACATCATATTAATATATGTCAAATTACTCATTTAATATGGCAAATTTATATATGTTAAAAACCTGATGTATAGATATGTATATATGTGATAGGAATATATTGTCTTATATTTAGCATATATGACGGCGTCACTAGCGATATAGGGACATATATGTCATATATTACATTTCCGTAGTGATAGTGTAGAGCGAGTGAGACAGCGCTGCGTTACCTCACAAGTTTAATTTGTCTAATAATCTGACCTGTGTGTATTAATACAGCACTTGCGGGTCCTGATTCCTTTACATCCGCGGGACTCGCGTGTGGCGCTTATATCCGTCTCTCATTAGCCTCATACTTTATCCCACAGTCATGTTAAAAACATCAATATATTCACTCATCCATAAACATTATTAAATCCATCAGTTTGACGACAAAGTTCCATACTTCCAATTGAATTTTGCGTCATCAACGTACGCCTTTGTTATTGTAAGAGGTTAGCGACCCCTACCGGCAATTTTTTTTACATATTGTAGCTTAAATCGTCCGGATCAAAGGAGGCGTCTTAAAGGTATATATACAAATCTGGCCGTTACAATGTACAGTCAACATGAATATTTATGAATACAGATGTAGGCTACTGTGAATGATTCATGAGTTCATATGGTCATACATTTGAGTTTTGAGCAAATGATAAGCACAGATGAAAGAATGGAAACATATTTGAATATTTTTAAATGATTAAAGTTGTCTTACCGTGAAAAGCTATGATAGGAAAAGGATTATAGTTATAACCATAGTCACTGAAGGAATGACAGCTGCAACGACACATCCTTTGTTTGATGCTAATGTGGGGGGGAAAATTATGTTATAAAACCAATTCCTGGAACGCATATTTAAATTATTATAGTAAGATTATTAATGACAGCTTGCATTACTGGTTTATAGCTTAAAGAAAAACATATGCATATCCCTCCAGCGTCTCACCTTTAAACAGATCTCTCTCATAGACGGGATCACTGGTCTCCTCACTCACTGCGTTCTGTAGTGTACAGGTGTAGAAGATTTCTGGATTTTCTTTTTTTTTAACAGTAATGGACTCTCCTTTTGGACTTATTGCTGAACGTGTCAGTGTTTTTCCAGCAGAATCCCTCCAGATGATTGTTTCACTGTACTCGCATATCAAATTCACAACACCAGAGTTATCAGTCTTCACTGTTATCTCAGGTTTGGGGACCGGCTCTGTGATTGTGAAAGAAACAATGGTGTTGTCTGATTAATTTGCACATGGTTTTTTGTCTTAAAGCATATTTGAAAACCCCACATAGACATAGTCACTGAAGGAATGACAGCTGCAACGACACATCCTTTGTTTGATGCTATAATGTGGGGGGAAAATATGTTATAAAATCATATTTAAATGATCATAGTAAGGTTATTAAATGACATCTTGCATTACTGGTTCATAGCATAAAGAAAAATATATATGCATGTTCATCTAGTTACTTTCAGATTTATGTGTTTAGTGTCCCTCCAGCATCTCACCTTTATCCAGATCTCTCTCAGAGACTGGACCACTGGTCTCCTCAGTTTTTTGTATTTTTTTGTATGTGAGGCTAAGTAAAAACAACCATAATAATATGATGCATTTATAATATTAAATTATAATATAATCAGCACTCACGCATAACAGTCAAGGTGAATCTTTGTGTCTGCTCTTTACCGCTGACGTCAATGGTATAAACTCCACTATGTTCGACTGTTAGTTTAGTAATATTGATTTGTCCAGTCTCTGTATTAAGATTCGTGATGCCTTGGAATCTCGGATTTGGGGTTGTAGTAGTTTCTCCTTCTTCCCATTCAATCGCCTTAACAGTTACACCATCTCTTATGTGTTTCCATGTGATGCTGGTGACAGGAGGAACAATTGTGTCTAGTTTAAAAGAAACTTGATCACCCACCGCTTTCATCACTTCTTTACCTAAGAAGTAAAATATGAGTGAGTATGTTAGTCAACATTCAACAAGAAAGTCTGGTCTAGCTGGGTAATTTCCAGGAAGTGAATATATATCCCTTGCTTGATGGTAAATTAAATTAGAAAAAAAAAAATAAGGTCAATATAGCCTACAGAAACTCTTCAGTCTCTTCCATCATTTGATATTTCTGAAATCTGTGTATAATACTCAGTGTTGGGGGGTAACGAGTTACAAAATAACGGATTACAGTAACGATATTACTTTTTTGGGTAACGAAGTAAAGTAACGCATTACACTAAAAATATCAGTAACTATACTACTTTACTAGACTATAGGAACGCGCTTTCCTGCGTTACCCAAGCCGTGTTTTCATGTGTGTAAAGCTCTGATCTGTCGAAGTGGTGCGTGCACGCCTGTGTGTGTGTGTGCTTGCCTGGGCACCGTTGCCATAGAGATCGATTTGAGTGACGTAGCTGCTGGTGCGAAGGACAGAGAGGAATGGAGATGGAGACGGAGACGCGAGTTTCGGCCAGTGGCGATATTCACATTACTTTCAGTTTATTGCTCGAAAGGACAAAAATATTTGCCAGAAATTCACTCTATGCCCTGGCAGGCAAGTAGCCTACTGGCCATCGGGACTACCGGGAGATTCACGGCTTTTTGGGCCGATCCGATGCATCTAAAACTTTTTTGTTCGTTTGTCTTAACGGCTCATAAAACTCGTATGCATTGGTTAAAAAAAGTCAGCGTTAGTTTTTTTTCTGACAGGACCGGCCCATGAAACACGTAGATTGGCCCATTGGTTTATTTTCTTGATTGACACTGGACTGGCCCAATCACATCTTTAAATGCCTCCCCCTTTGGGCTTTGAGCGAGCGTGCAGTGTCAGTGTATCTGTCAAAATCTCTTATATACGGTCTATGGTCAAAATACAGATGGAGAAGAAAGTTTCAGTTTTGCAGTTTCCGTCAAAATAAAATATAATGTTTATCTCTGTCCAGCCCTGATCATGTGTCTACCACCACGGACATAATCCTGTTGTTTGTAGATTTTACAGTGAGGCATATTTCTTTGTGCAGACAGGGATATTGTTATTTTATATGGTTTTTACATGCCATTTTTATCGGCTACATTTATAAACACTATGCGGACATGCAGGCTAAATGATGATAGGGCTATGATGTTTTGTCCATGTATCTACACGGTAAATTAAGAAACGGGAAAGTAAAGTAATAAGTAGTTAAGTTACTTTTCTAATGCAGTAACTAGTAAAGTAATCTCATTACAATTTACAGAAGTAACTAGTAACTAGTTACTTTTTTTGAGTAACTACCCCAACACTGACATACTAGGCCTATAATAATAGTTAGTTATCTAACGTCAGATTTACTAAACAGGGTAGATTAGCGAGAGAGTGCAATTCCAAAACAGCGCCGATGAAAGTGTAAAGTTTAGCGCGCGATCTACTGACGACAGCAAATTAAAGAACACAGATAATTTCCATAATGACCAACACAATCAACCAGTAAATCACCTTGCGTGATTCATTTCAATTCTCTCCTTCCGCCATATCCTACATTTTGCGTCTGAAAGGGAAACTCATGTGCAATGATCAGCCGCAAAAATAAATCTGTCCATCCTTTTCAGCGCTAGTTTTTCACAGCGTGTCTTCATTAAATCCTGACAGTAGTTTTTTAACGGCAAAAGAGGGTTTGCACTGAGGAAGCTGTAAGTAAATCTGACCCTAACTGTTTAGGTGTGCCAAGAATGGCGTGTTATTTCCAGTAAAACGTTAAAAACTCACCTGAAGCAGCTTCTGTGGTGAAGAACACAACGATGGAGATCAACGTCAAGAGTTGAAGTGACATTTTTGTTAGATAAGTACACTTTATTCACTTATCTTCGAGATTTTTCTCAGAGACACAAACACGCTGAGGTGTGGTGTAAGAACAGAGGTAAGCTACAGGATAAGGAAGTTAGAAAAAAAAGAAAAAAAACGTATTTCACTAAGTAATGTGTTACTGCTGCCATCTTATGTTCATTGCAAATAATGTGTTAAATTATCCCGTAAACTCCCGTTTAATCCCAAACTTGTCCCAGACATTAAAAAATATCCAAATGAGGTGTCATTAGTTGCCTCTTGAAATATTTTTATTTTTATTGTGACCGGTGAATAATGTGTAGCCTAGATACTGAAAATTGTAATATCAGCCCAGGTATTTAACACATTTTAAACTCTTTCATGTAATTTTAGGGTTAGCCTACTATTAAACATAAAGATCCTTTATACAACACTTATAGGAATGCTGAGATAAAAGAAAAAAGAAGAAAAAATACAACCATCTGAATTATATGACCACAAGCAACAAAACTGAATAATTGTGAATTCATATATGAATACTAGACACCTTAAAGGTAATGTGTACCAAAAATATTTGTAATATCTTTATGTTAACATACTTTACTAACCTTTTGTGTTGGAGCTTTGATGCAGAAATCATCTACTGATGGTGCAAACAAGAATTAAACTGCTCTGGTCATGTGTGGTGGTGTGTGTGTGTGTGTGAGTGTGGTGTGTGTGTGTGTGTGTGTGTGTGTGTGTGTGTGTTTCTCCAGCAAGACTACAAACAACGACCATAATGCATGAAACCACACTAGATGCATTCACATTTTACAGAAGATTTTATTCAAAGTGATTTACACTGCATTCAATGTTTACTATTTTATTGGTTCATGTCCCTTTATTAAACTTGTCACATTTCTGATGTGAGCGCAGAACAACAATCCCTTTCTCTTGGTAGCTCCATAAAACAGATTTAAATTCCTTCTCTGCTTTTCCCCACAAAATAAAAATGAATCAGGATGATTTGTTTATGTATATGCTACTCTCTGTTTGGTGCTACTATAGTAAAATAATCTCATCTTGTCCCTCCTTAAAAACATATTTGCATATTTAACCATATAGATGTATATATTCAGAAGCAGAGACAGTAACAGTTCTGAAGGCACAGACGGTTAGGAGCAGATGCTTTAGTAAAATGTGTCGAGAAGATCCACATGTGGCTTTGCATTTGAAGAGTCACAAGGTTCATGATGAGCATCAGTCATTCTCTCATGAATGTCATTTCTGAGGACCAAAAAACTGTAAAAAAAAAATGCTTGTTTTTAAATGTACATTATAAAAAACATACAGTATACAGTAGTTCCTTGGATGCTGATTGGTCATGAAACCGACTGAATTCATCAACTGTGTATATAACTGCTCAGAACTAGAGACCGAGATTAATTATTTATTTTTTATATAATGTTGCGTACTGTAAAGATTTTCCACAAGGAATTAAGAAAATACACTTACTATATAGTGTCTCTTCCAAGCTAGCAGAAACCTTAAAGAACAACAGTGACAATTAATCATTGACAGTCAAAATGTAATTATAATCAACCAAGAATGAGAAAATCAACCAAGAATGGTATAATCAACCAAGAATGAGAAAATCTGCTTTCACAAAGAATGTGACATTATGGAAGTAAAAAATATTGCAAATGGCAAATTTCCTCAAGTTTGGGACAGTGGTTCAAATGCTCTGTTAAGCAAATGATAAAGAAACACATTTCAAATGTTTGAAAGATTAAATATAGGCTTACCATATAATCAGGATCAAGAACACGACCCCGGCGATGACAGAGACGACAATTGCAATGACTAATACTGTGTTTGAATCTATGTAGAGAAAATAGGTTATTACAGTTTAAACACCAATCTGTTTTCTCAATGCATGCTATAGATCTTATTGTGAACACAAAACATTACTTTAATTACTTGCATTACTGAATTATGGCATTATCTAAATGATATAATATAGCCAGAAACATATATAGCCCTACACAGGTATGCAAATGTATGCAAGCGCTGGCCAGTGGAAGCTTGTTCTTCCATAAAAAAACTGAACAAAAACATAATTGTAATTTTTTGTCTCATAATTCAGACGTTATGACTAACAACTGTGAGTTTTTATCTCATAATTCAAAGACAAACGTTGGAGAAATAGGTAAAGTCAGAAATACAAGATTTAAACTAAAAATGCGAGAAAAAAGTCAGAAGTGTAAGAAACTCGGAATTGTGATAAAAAGTCAGAACTTTAAGATATAAACTTGGAATTGAGAGAGAAAAGTCAGAAGTGTGAGATATAAACTTGGAATAAAGAGAGAAAGTCAGAAGTGTGAGATATAAACTTGGAATAAAGAGAGAAAAAAACTATTTTTACGTTTGGTTAAAATTGTACGATTCGTGGTTGTGCAAAAAGTGTTGACCCGCATGCAATTCATAACTGAACACCAAGCGCTTGCATACTTGTGTAAAATATGGTTGTGGCCTGATGATCTCCAGTAAGGTGATTAATGTTCTTACCATCAACAGATCTCTCTCATACACTGGGTCACTGGTCTCCTCGTTCACTGCGCCCTTTAGTGTGCAGATGTAGGATTGTTCTGGGTTACCGGTCTTGGTCACTGTTAATGTCCTCGTGACAAGATCTCGTCCGTACAGCGTCTCTCCAGCCGAGATCTTCCAGACGACTGTACTTTCAGAGGCTCCATCATCATCACCACAACTCAAGGAACATACAGAAAAATCTCCCAATTCACACACTTTTCTAATGTAAGGTTTGTGGACAGGCTCTGTGAATTAAGATGAAATGAACAACAGTGTAGTTATATATATATATATATATATATATATATATATATATATATATTTAATTAATATACTGATATATATACTTATTCTAATCCAAATGTTCATCAAAAGGTAAATATGCACCCAATATATTGTATATTTGTGTATGTAATTTATAATGATTAATTTTAATTTTTTAAAAATCATTATTTTAAGCCTGTGTATTGCAGGGTTATTATCATGAACTAAAACTATTTTTTTAAAAATCTGTTAATTAAAATAAAGCTAAAATATTTGATAAATAAATAAAATATAAATAGATTAAATACTTCAACTAATCTAAATTAGGAATGTTGCCGTGGCAAAAAAAAAAAAAAGTTTATTTGAAGCACTAAAATGATAAACTGAAAAACTAAAATAAAACTAAAATTGATTCAAACCTATGAAAAATGAATAACATGACAAAATCACAAAACAAAATAAAATAATAAATTAGAATAATATAAAATAAAATATAAAATGTTAGATGAAAAACTTTAACTAAATGAAATAAACTGAAATATTTGTTACATTGAAGCACTAAATTATAACTGGATAACTAACTTTAAAACTAAGTAACTAAAACATAAATAAAAATAAATCAAACCTAAAAGCAATATTTTCAAAACTGATAACATGGCAAAAGCATAAAGAAATTACACACATTTTTTTTTTCATGAAACATGAAAAAAAAGGCAATTCACAAATATAATAAAACTATATAAAACATACTGGTGTGTGGTTTTGTCCATCAAAAAGAAAATGATAATAAAAAAAGTGTTAGTTTTTAAATCAATTTTGTTATATGAACCAGAGCTAATACAATGTGGTATTATTTATACATTATTTCTAACACAGCTGTAATATATGTAAATAATTATGATGATGAAAATGAAATGTGCAGGTTTTATTTTGACTCACCAATGACAGTCAGAGAGAATTGCTTTCTTTGCTCTTTACTGTTGATGTCGACGGTATAAACTCCAGTGTGTGTGAGCTGTAGATATGTTAAAGTGAGTTCTCCAGTGTGTTTGTCCAGGCTTGCGTGGGATCTGAATTTGGGGTTGGGAATTTCAGTGCTGTCCTCCTCCCGGTCCCATTCAATGACCTTCACAACAACTCCCGCATTGTCTCTGTTGTTTCCATGTAATGCTGGTGGTGCGGGGAGACACAGATCCAGACACTGGAGTGAACGCGATGTCATTGTTCACCGCTTTCATCACATTATCGCCTGAGGAGAGAAAGTATATATTACCACATTATATTGACAGCAGGAAACTTATAAGCAACTTTGACTATGCTAGTATATTTCCCCCCAAAACAATGTTAAAAAAACGGAGTTTCCGTCATTGTTTTAACAGACGCTTAGTTTTCTAAATGTTTTCTGTCAGTTCTACTTAATTGTCAGATTTAAGATATTCAATCAAATTCAAAGTGCAATTGACTTTCTTGGCTGTAATTTTGAACCACTCTTGAAACTCCAAGTCACCAAATTAAACATTACAATTTAAGAGGTTTGATTTTATTTTAAAGCTATCTTATACTCAAAATGACCAAAAATTTAAAAATGTCGACATGTATCATGCACTTTAATAATACTCGTAATATTTTTTTTCTCAAGCGTTGAGTGTCTTGGGGTGTTTTGTAAATGCTAAATAACCATGATATAACTTTCTGATATCATTACCATCACAGCACTATATGTATTTGTACTAAAATCTGAAGTATTACCTGAAACCGCTTCACAGAGGATCAAGATCCAGAGAATATGAGAACATCTGAAGAACATCTTCACTGCTTTTCTTCTTCTCTTTCGATCTCCTTGGGTTTGTGTGTATATTCTAGTGAAGGCATGTAACAGAGCTGGCGTCTGTCTCGAGTCTGTAGGTTGAGCTTCATGATCTTTCGTGCCCTCTTGTGGCAGACAGAAATACAAGAGAACCTCTGCGTGATTGTGTGAAAATGTTTATAGCTTATACCCTTTCTTCTCTAGTCTAGAGTATTAAAGGCTCCGGAGAAAGAAGACTTCTATTGTGGGACTTTGATGGTTATTTTACAGTGCGACACCCGCCATGCTTCCAGAACGGCAGCTGCGCACTAGAAGTTATTTGGATGTTCGTTGGCGTTTTGTGTTAAAAGTATTAGTACATGACCATCAAAGTAAGTTTCTCTGATTTCTCGATGTTTTAAGTGTATTATTGAGCTTTGTGCACTTAAAATGTGCATGCCTGGACATGTACCGATTCACGTGTGATCGTTTGACAGATAAACGGTAGCCTAAC